>JAJOOH010024666.1:0-10572 GCA_029582605.1 Solanum gracilifrons
CCCCCCCCCCCCCCCCCCCCCAGGGTCTAAGTCACAAGAGATCTTCATTTTTACATATAAGTGATCTGAAAAGGTCATTTTCTTCTATTCAAATTGTAAAAAGGCAAGAAATTTCATTTCCTCAAACCAAAAGTACCACAAACTAGGTACTCATATGTAAGTTTTCTTACAAAAGATCAAAAGAATGGCTATGAATAAGCCCTATTGAAATATTATAAGTTTAAAACGATTCAGTTGACCTGATCTACGAATCTATTCTAATCATCTCGAACTTTCTACTTCTCGAGGTATAATGACAGACCAAGAGGCTCAACTAGAAAGAATAGCTACAAGTGCATTGATTTGAAGCCCTCAGTTAAGGCAACCACTTTGGCTGATATCTGGGGTTGCAACTTCGATATACCTTGACGGATTTCCTGTAATCGATGATGAAAAATGCTATTAGGAGATTCCGGGAGGAAATTTGCACACGTTCGATGTTTACACCAAATCAATAATAACAAGATATGTGCATGCACTTTCATCACTTGACGTGTGTTTTCACCTCAAAATATTATCTAACCATAGAATTAGTAAATGTGGTTTGGTGTGGGACGGGGTTCTTCTTTCTATCAAAATAAATCGAATTTGAAAGCATAGGTGCGGGTGAGAAAACAGGGAAGATGTTGAATAAAACTGAAAACACTAATGTTGAGACTGAGTAGACTACCTCAATACTGTAGCGTGGTGAAAAATGGGTTAAAACGAGTGTTTTGTTCCGTATCCATTTTGCTTGCTCCATTATCTGCAACACCAAAAGTTGGAAGAGTTGTATCCAACATCATGATAAATATTATGGAAGCGTTTCAATGATTCAGGTATACCTCATATAGATGGGTATGACCGTGCTCTCGTGCATGCTCAACACTGCAGTTGTCATCCAAGAAAGTTGCCTGTCAAAGAAGAAATAACGTCCTCGAGATGAGATTAAAGCTCGATCCTAACTGCTGCATCAGAATGCTTCCATAAGGTACAATATACCCAGTGTAATCCCATAAGTGGGGTCTAGAGAGGGTAAAGTGTACACAGACCTTACCCCTACCTTGGAAGGTAGAGAGACTGTTTCTGATAAGACTCTCGGCTCAAGGAAAAAAATCAAAGCAAGTCGCAAAAAAAGAATTGACAGGAGTGAAGAAGTCATGTCAAATGCTTCCATGAAGTGAGTTAGGAAATTGTTCTAATTGCTTCCTTTATTGACCATTCCATTTTTCACTAAGCCAATAAACATTACAAGAATAAACCAGTTTGCCAATAAACTATGGCATTAGAAACAAAAAAGGACTCCAAAAAGTTGATTATGAATGCCGAAAGGAACAGGTCTACCTTTTCCACGTCACTTTATCAAAAAATATTTCTACTCTTCGTGTCAACGCAACAAATAATCAGGTAACTTGACTCTCTCTCTCTTTACTTATGACCGAGAAATCTGTCTAAAGGTAACTTGGGGAGCGCCCACCCCTGTACCCCTCTCCAGTTAAATACCAGGGCTTGTTCGCTTGGCGCAGCGCTCAAACCTGTGACCTAAGACACGAGTCCCTCAACCTTAGCCAATTCAGCTAATCCCTGGACACAGTAATCAGGTAAGTTGGCTTTTCAGTATGTAGCTAAACACACAATCTCTAAAGGAACTCAAGTTCATAACCCAGTATGGACTTTCATCCTTCTGATATCATTTTTATTTTTGCTGCTGCTGCAACCTCAAGGGTTATGTATTTGAAATCTTACAGCATTCTTGAGAGAAATGAACATGTTTGGTGGGTCAGTTAACTACTTAAGATGCTAGGGATATATATCATAGACATGCAGCCAAACGGAGTGAAAAACTATACAGATGTCACAACATCATTTGTGTTAATTAATCATGTATTTCCACTCTATATGTCGTTTAAGGACAAAAGTAGCAAATTGAACCCCAAAGCACAGAAACAAGAGGAAACTAAAATGAAATACTGTAACAGCAGCTAATTGATTTTCCATATCTATGGAAAACTAATAAAAACATCAAGGTAAACTACATAGCTGTTGTTCAGACCATACACATGAGAAGCCACTTTGGTGTCCTTTCCTATTTCTTGTTACCTTATAGGCCTATAACGATTAAAACTCAACCAATAAAGTCTAGAAGGAATCAACATTAGCAAGATAAGCAGCAAAGCTGCAGAACTTACAGTTTGGGCCTATACCTATACTTTTAGTCAGTCAAGGAGTTAGAAGGAGATTAATTACAAGATAACTCATCTGAACTAAAACAATCAGTACCAATTAAGCATTAGTTTGAGAGTAGAATATGTCAATTAATAAAATGCCGAAACCCACAGAGGACACTGCTTGAACATGGTTATACCGATTAACTTAAATGCTTATCCATCCAGCTATACCTCAGTTATAAGAATTTTTGCCCGCAAGGCATCAGCACTGCGAGGATCAAGATAAAAATCTGATGCTGTATCTCCCGTGAAGGCTACTTCTGGACACAACACACTATCTGTAATCTAACAAATGAACATTTTCATTAGACAAGAAATAATTTCAGTCACCACTCTATCACACAAGTTATGTAACAACTTATGAACCTGAACACCCGATTTCTTCAGTTTCTCAATTTTTTTCCCCTCTAGATGAATGTATTGCTTCTTCAGTTTCTTTCTAACTGAGTATATCACATAGCCCTGGAAACCCCAAGAATGAAATAATACGTCAATAACTTGAAATGAAAGGTTTCAAAGTACCCAAATTCGGCAAAGTAGAACTGATGCAAACAAACCTGGCTAGGAATAACATGGTGAGTTCTAACTGGCCTTACTACCAGGTCATTCCGCATCTCATATGTTTCCCCTGAGTTCAAAGTTGCAAATACATTTTACATATGGAGATAAGAAAACTAAATGGAGAAGCAAAGCATGTAAAGAAAACAGAATATTTACCTACATCTAAAGCAATCAGATCCAAGTTCAGTTCCACCTGACTCATAGATCTATGCACATCAAGCAACTTCTCTACATCCTCTTTTATGGAAGGAGGCACAAAAACAGTCGGGGGCTTCAAGCCATACAAGCCGCGAGTAGCAATATACATAGGAAGTCCACCCTGAATCAGAAGATAAAGCAAAAGTCAACACTGGCTACAAAGTTCAAATCAAGCGATAAGAAGATTTGTGTTTTTTGCACCAAGAATTGTGCATAGGCCCATGGATTATTACATAACTAAAACAAATTTCTTCTTTCTGAGAACATTGATTACTCAAAGCTTAGAATAAACAGAAGAAATCTTACAATGTGGTCAAGATGTGCGTGAGTGATAAACAAGAAGTTCTGATGAACAGCCCTTGAAGGACATCTCCCAATATCAAAAGCAGCCTTTAGTTGTGGCACAATAACACAGGTCTCATGCCCACCAATCGAGTGTCCTTCAATTGAATAACCTTCAACATTTAACCCTTTGCGGATTACCTCGGCCCTGGCTTTTCTATACTCTTCTTCCTCTATAGCTCTCTCAATGGCAGACAAGAAGCCGGTAGAGGAGCTTTTGACAGCACATGGAGCTGGAAGACTGATGTGTGTTTGCGTTGAGATACCGTGGCTTGGTTTTTGAACATTATATTGAGTTTGGTTTGAGGTGGAAGGGTAATATGTGGAGAATGAAGGTACTTTTGGGATAGTAGTGGCTAGTGAGATTTGCATTTTTGAATTGAAGAACACATACAGATGTACTCTGAGCAGGAGAGAAGGGGTCGAAATGGTTTTTGTGCTTCAATATTTGGATTACAATTCTACATTTAAACTTCATTCAGTTAAATTACAGTTTCTAAATCCAAAAACACCTAAATCTAACAACAAAAAACACAAAACATGACTACGAATCTACGACACATGATATTAAGATATACATATTCAAGTTCAACTATGACCAAATCCCATACTAGTTGGGGCACGCTATATGAATTCTTTGTGTTAATTCTGCTCTATTCATGTTCATTACAACACAAGATACTCTGTCCTTTTATGCAAATTAATACTAATTCTCTAAAACTATGATTTTGATAAAATATCAAAAATACAAAGAAGTTGCAAAGCAAGTTATGTTAGCACAAATTTCTATTTATTAACGCGGAAATTTGCTAATGTGCTATTTGTACTTGACTCAACCCCTTCAAATTCACATGTGGTAATTACTCCTACAAGAAACTATCACTTTTCCTACATCACTTTAATCCAATTTACTAGCATTATACCTTCAATTTTTTCTTCTTATAACAAATATAACTCCTTTCCCAAACTGCTCGTCACTTTTCGTATCTCGAGTGTCAATTTGACTAATCTACAGAGCTAAATTGGATAAGATTAACTCAACATTTAAAAACTAAACTTTAGCTATTCCAATAACATACGAAAAGTACTATAACTTGCAATACTATACTAATATTCTTTAAATTGTAAAAAGTTGTGATTTTTATTACCTGTTTCATACATAAACCTATTTCAAAAATATTAGTAGGAAACTTTCACACAGAAATTACAAACCATTAAAGCAAATGCAAATGAAATAATAATTTTGGGGCTTATACCTGAAATGAAGAATTAAAAGAACCAAAGAATCTGTCTTTATACGAAGAGAAACTCAGTTAAAACCAGGGCGCCGGCGGCCGTCATGTTTTTCCGGTTTAATTTACTATCAGCGCCGGAAAGAGCATGTATTTTTCCGGTGATATTGTAAAAGTGGAAAATAGATAGAGGGGAGGGATAAGGTTTTTAAAATGGAATTTTTTAATTTTATTTTATATATATAAAGCCTAAGCGTGGTTAAGTTTACTACTAATATAATTATTTATCTCAATAGTATTTAATTTTAATTAAAAATTATTGAACTCGAACTCTCTTATTTAGAGAAAAAGGAAAAAAGAATAAGGTAAGAATCGAATATTCGTCTATTAACTGAGCTATTAAAATTTGATGGTGAAATATACAAGTTGCTTTCTTCATTTCCAAAGCTACCCTTTTCAAAAACTCAGACAACACACTAAAGTAAAGCAAGAATTCAACTACTCCCTTTTAGGGTCTCAAAAAAAAAACTGAAATCAGGTTCAATTTCAAGGTGGATAAAGTTCAAATCTTAAACTAAGCATTCTTGATTTCAACTTTTTTCTGAAAAATCTTTGAATTTGTGTGTTTGGGTGCTGTTTTATTCACTTCATTTATTTGCAGGAGCATTTTGAGCTTAATTTTTCAAGATGGGAAAAAAAGATCAAGATTAGAGGTACTGAATCTTTATGTATGGACTGTTAAATTTAGGCATATTTCCTATCTGGGGTTTAGTTTTGTTTGCTTTACAACATTTTTTTAGAGCAAATATCCAGTAAAAATTGTTTCTTTATTCAAGGTGAAGAAAGTTCAAATTTTTATTCAATTATTTGTCTTACTGAGTTAACTAGCATTCTTGTTTTCAATTTTTTCCTGTAAAAATCTTGATGGGTTCTTTGATTCTTTCTGTTTGGGCATTCAAATAATTTTTTGGGTTCTGTTTTATTCAGGAGTTAAATTTTGAGCTGAATTTTACAAGATGACAAGTAATGGGAAACAAGATCAAGATCAGAGGTACTGAGTCATATGTGCTTTGTAGACATTTCTATATGAGTAAATATTCATCTGTGTACTTATAAAGTGTTAGATTTTGGCATATATTCTATCTGGGGTTTGGTTTTGATTGCTTTACAACAGCTCTTTACAGCAAAAAAAAAAAAAAAAAAAACAGTAGAGATTGTGTTTTTACTCTGTGAGTGCAACAAAAGTAAGCGGTAGAAGTAAAAATGTTTTCTTTCATTAAGATGGAGATGGGGATTGGGATATGAGATGTGGTTGTTATATTTCTTGTTTTTTTCTGGTTCAGTTCTAGGGCAGTGCAAAGGAAGGGGAAAAATCTTGGGTAGTAGTGATAGACTTAGTACAATGATTCACTTAAGAGCTAAATCGTTTTTGTCTGCTTACGAAGTACTGAGCTTAAATGAAGAAGTGTGGATTCATACGTTTTTGGGACTGAAGCATAGTTGTTATTGTTGTATGAAGTAATAAATGGAATTCAATCTCTGTTGTTTTATAAAGAATATCACTTGCGGAAAGTATAAGGTTCTCTATGAGATGAAGTACTGAAATGCTTACTCTCCATTGATAAAGAAGAAAGAGGAGAGAGGGAATCCCCAATTGGGAGGGAGAGGGAGTGGTGAGAAGGGGGATATCAATGTCTCTAGGTATATAATCTCATTGAGTTCTTGAAAAGATCCTAACTCTAGTGGTGTTCTCATATGCTGTCGAATAGTTTATTCTCTTCTATTTATTGATGAGTTAGTTGTTATTTAATAATGGATCCTAATATGTTATATTTTTCCATGATCAGGAAAATTGTTGGCATGGAAGATTCTAGCATGACAATTGAATTTCTCCGAGCACGATTATTGGCTGAAAGGTCTGTCTCACAAACAGCAAGGCAGAGAGCTGATGAACTAGCTGAGAGGGTTAGTCTTTAGTTTAACAGTGCCTAAACACCAAAATGTTGAATCTTTCTTCCTTCCTCTGCACATCACGAGCGTAGTTTATTTTACCGACATCTAATTGATCATTCCCCGCTCCAAGAGTTTCCGCCATTGAAGTGGGAAACATGAATGTTTGTAATTAATGTATTTTAGGTCTTGGAACTGGAAGATCAGCTAAAGATTGTGTCACTACAAAGAAAGAAGGCTGAGAAGGCCACAGCAGCTGTTCTATCCATCTTAGAGAACGAAGGAATATCTGATGCTTCGGAGGAATTTGATTCAGGCTCTGATCAGGAAGCAATATTCTCTAATTCTAAAGGTGCTGACTCCACTGACAACAGAAATGAGCGTAAGCCAAATCCATCAAATGTGAAAGAAAGAGAAAATGATGCAGACATCTCAAGCTCCGAGATTATATCTTCTCCATCAACTGGCAGAAGTTTGTCGTGGAAAAGTGGTAAACATTCTTTGCCATCTTTTGAGAGGAACGGATATACTGAGTCTGCCTGGAGGAAGTCTGGTAGTTTCGCGTCAACTGGGTCTTCTACGCCAAAACGGGCTGGAAAATCATGCCGACGGATAAGGCGCAATACCACCAAGTAAGTTCTTTAATAAGCTCACTGATTGGAGTATAACATATCATGATGCTTATATCTTTTAATTTGGAAGTCTTGATTGAGTGACAGGGTCACATTTAGGTAGACTTTATTCCGCAGGAACTTCAGGAAGGCTTTTTTCAGAAATGTCAATATCTGAATCCCCTAGGCCCTAACCCTTGATATCTTGACCTATTATTATTATTTCTGCTCATACCTACTCCATTGCATTGTACTGTCTGCTTCCCCAGGGAAGAATATATTCTTTTTGGGATATTGCTTTGGAGGTAGGGGGGGAGAGGGGAAGTTCAGTTACGATAATGCTTGGTCAATTCCTGATACATATTTTCACTAGCTACATGCCTATCTCCTTGTGCATTTAGATCACTAAAGTCACTTTAAGCATCTTTCTCTTTATCATCTTCCATTTTTAACCTCATTTCTTTTGTGGACCAGAACGGCCACTGATGAATGCCCCCCCGAGCATCTTCCTTCTTTTGCTAATAATGGGCATCAATCCTTAATGGACAGTGCTGGCAATAATGATGTGAAAGATCAACGTCACTTACCTACTTCAGAAATGTCAGAAAATCAAAGGAAAGCAGATGAGAGTGATGAAGGCATGGAAAGAGCTTTGCAGCGTAAGGCACAGCTTATAGGGCAATATGAAGCTGAGGAAAAAGCCCAAAGAGAATGGGAAGAAAAGTATAGAGAGAATAACAACTATGCACAGGTATATATGAATTTTTTATCAAGCACATGCATATTATTCATCTGTTGGCTACTTGATCTGTGCAAAGAATCGTCGTTAGACTAATATACTCAAGAACATAACCGGCAAATAATGACTCTTGATTAATTTATTCATGTGATAGTTACTTTTTAGTATCATCTTATTTCTCCATAACTGGATTATATTCTGGTCCTATTCTGGTTAGAGTAAGTTTGTCAAGATTTTATATACTGGTTTCAGTGTGTTATTCTAAAATAATTATGGCAATGCTACTGAAATGTTACGGTCATCTGTCCATGTTGGGTGTAGACGTGTAGTCATGGACAGAGATATGCAAATTACTTGTTTATTCATGTGAGCTTCTGAAGCTCTGATAAAGGACTTAGATTGTGATTGGTTGGCCAGCTTGAAAATGGTCAAACCATGATGAACCTCTATATGGAAAACAAAAAATCCTTATAGCTCATCTTGACTAATCTGAGATTGATGTGTAGTTGGTCGGTTGACCATATACTTGTTAACTTGTACTGTTAATTTTGCTTCTATTGTGGTCTTGATGCATTTCGCTGCTTTTGCTTTAGTCCAGTACACACCTTCATAATTCATTTCAGTTGACTTTCATAAACTACTCAGGATTCATGTGACCCCGGGAATTACTCGGATGTGACTGAAGAAAGAGATGACATGAAGGCCTTTGAGCAACCATATTCTGCTGAAATGATTAATTTGCAAAATCATGCAAACAAATTCCAGGAAGTTGATATTCCCTCCACGAATGGAGTTACAGACAATGTTCCATCCACTCCACATATCGGTACAAGCTGCAGGAAGGATCAGAACTGCAGCAGAATTATTAATTCTGAGTCCCCAGCATCAGAATTTGCACTTTCAAAGTCTAATGGGAGTTGTCCAGAAAATGATGGCCCGACACCTGCTTATAGTCGCCATCAGTTACCGTCTGCTAATGGTTCCCCTATACACCCCTTGGAGAATAGTATCTCGTCTTCTGGATGTAGCAGTTTGCAAGCAGGACAAGCCTTGGTTTCTAGGGATGCTTCAGATAACATAGGTTCTATCCTGGGAGCACTTGAACAAGCTAAATTTTCGATTAGCCAACAGATCAATGTCTCACCAATAGCAGAAGGTGGATCGTCCATAGAACATTCTAGTCCTACTGCTAGAATTGAGGACAGATTAGACATTCATCCTGGATTCCCTGGCCTTTTTAGACTACCAACGGATTTTCAACTTGAAGCAACTACAACAGCCAGCTATCAAGGTTTTCCATCAAGGTTCAGTTCAGCGAATCATTTTCATGAACCTGGCTATGATCAATTCTCAACTACTCCTTACATGGAGTCTCCATCAAATGCTATTACAGGTCTACCATATCCCACTGGATTCGACTACCTTAATCCTCCCTCGAGTTTTGGTCATCCATTTTCTAGTAAATCAACCTATCCCACATATCCTTTTCGTCCCAATACAACTACTGTGTCTCAATCCCAAGCAAGTTGGAGTCCGCTATATGAATCCTCACTAACCACATTAAGCCCTGTTGTAGTGCCAAACTTGTCCTCAGGCGAAGAAGTATTCTTAAGATCCCTTCCGAGGAATGAGACAGGTAAACCCCCATCATTTCCTGTCTCACATTATGATGCTCATCTGAGACCAAACATGTATAGATAGCTAATATTGCTCAAAGCACTACATTTCATTAAGAGATAGGCTCTAGTTTCTTCATCCAATATGGTTTCTTGGACCAGTGTGAGTGGTGTAGCTATGTATCTAAGATATTTGAGTTTCTTGTTGTATTAGATGTGTATTTTGTAAAGTCTTCTAGAATCAATAAACTTTGTCAGCAAGTTACCTTTAAATTGAACTCATTGGATTTCAAGCTACTATTTGTTGCAGTTTTAGTGATTTTTTACGCATAAATATCTCTGGCGTCGAAAGTATTAGAGTTCAGACGAACCTGAAACCAAGAGGGTTCTCTTCATTAAATTGGTGCATATGCTGAACAATCCCCTTCAAGGAGATCAAATAGAAAGAATGTTTCATCCTAAAACACCATGTATAGAATAAATGTTTTTTTCTCCAAAAAGATAAAAACTAAAACACCTTCAAGAATGAGAGGTTTATCGCCACATCATTGCTTGTTTAATTCGTAAATTCTCCCTTACTCCTTAGCATGAACTTTCCATGTTGGTCACTACTACTCAAGGTTGGATTGTCATTTTAGAATTTGCAGTCAGATACATTTCCATTACGTTACCAAACTAAATACATCATTTGCTTCATGAAATGACCAAGTCAAAATGTCGAAGTAAGTGTATTTGATAAGATTTGCTTAATATATAGTATATAATATCCCTGCAAGTTTGTTTACTCTTGACCAAGAAAACTAAACCACTATATAAAACAATTGTCATATGAAACATCCCAATTGAATTCTTAAAAATCCCAACTTCTCAAAACCTTTACTAGTCTTTAATCCAAAATCCCCTTTTTCCTACATTTTCGTCACGAAAACATAGCCGCCATTATAAGAACCAAGAAAAGTAGCTAAAAGTACTCACTTCACGCCCTTGAATTGGGAAATCCAATAGAAAGATTTGATTCTGACTTCATAGAGCCAGTGTTGTTGTTGCATGCGCGTAGGGGGGGGGGGGGGGGGGGGG
>JAJOOH010024667.1:0-11163 GCA_029582605.1 Solanum gracilifrons
AATTCAAAAAAAAAAAAAAAAAAAACTTTTTCTTCTCTAAATATCTCTTAATTTCTTCTTGATTATTATTCCATCTCCTTTTTTGAGCAAAATACAATTTTTTTTAATTAATTTGAAGATGAATTCAGTGAGATTATTGAATTTCTCATTTATAATTATTAGTTTCATGTTTATGGCACTTGTTGAATTCAGTTTTGGACAAGGCATGGCTCCTTCTTCTGCTCCTCCTCCTTCCAATGATAGTAAGTAATCATTTTCTTTCTCTAAAATTCGTCGAGAATCTGTTGTAAAATAGCTCGTAGCTAATAGTTTTTTTTCTAAAATTCATTGATAATCTATCGCAAAATAGCTCGTAGTTAATAACCCTTTTTAGTATGTATATACAATTAAGTTGATAATGTAAACAAATTTGTGCTCTAGTTAAGTGATTTTCTTCGTGAGTTTAATTTATATACACGATAGTGTAAAGAATTTTGAAACTAACTCATATAAGTACATCTCTATAAAAAGTGGAGTTCTATATTCTTGAAATTAAGATAGATTACGTGGAATAACGGTACAATAAGTTAAATTATACTGATAATATATATTTTTTAAAATAATATTCGTTTTCTATTTCTTTCGTAGATACATTTTATTGAAGAAATTATATTGATTTGATAAATTTGTTTTGCAGGCACAACAATTGATCAAGGGATTGCTTATGTTCTTCTACTTGTTGCCCTTGCAATTACCTACTTGGTCCATTAATTCACTTGGAGTTTTGTTATATTTAGCTAATTAATTTATTCTTTCATAATATAAATTATTTATGTATTTTTCTCCTATTATTCAAAATGGAGAAATTCCCAATTTTTTTGTGAGTAAATGAAATAAGGAATGGTTACATATTATTTGTGATACAATTTTTTCCCTCCACATTATTGTTATCTATTGCGCCTTTTTGAACCACCAAAACGTCCATCCAAAAAATAATTTTTTAAAAAAGAGAAGAAATTCAACAGTCAAGCAGAAACAATATAGAGTTTTATATATGAAATAAATAAAAATATTTTTGTCTTCCTTCAAAATATATCATATCCCGAATCTGATGAAATATAGGTGATGAATTGTAACACTATTTTATTATAAGTACGTAATTATCCTTCAAACTCAAATAAAATGTGTCGATAATATAGATAATATCACTTTGTTGAATTTCTTTTGATTACAATTACACGCACAAGACTATTCCTATTTATATTTGTTTAGGAATGTGGTTCTAGGTACATGTAAAAAAATAAAACAATAAATCTAATTAATTTTATCTTATTATAACAATATTCTAGAACATCTAAATATGTCACTTCGGTCATTTTTCAAATTCAACTTTACATTTTTACACAATATTTTCCTTTAAAATGATTTTTTGAAAATTCCAAGCTTATCGTGGGAGAATTCAAACGATGTTTAGCAAGTAACTTGGTGTAGATATATCGATAATATTTTTTTTTGATTTCACACTTGTAAATTATACATTTTTTATGATACATACCATCAATAACTTAAATATGACATTTTGATTGTCTCCAAACATCAAAATTGAACTTAAAACACAAATCGGGTATGGGGAATAAAAAACAACATTACAATACAATTAGAATAAGGCTATTACTATGACAAACAATACTCCACTATCTTCTATCCTGCTATTTTAATATGTGACCTCCACACACTATTATCTAGCTAGGATCATGTCGATAAGCTGCAGTCTTGTCATATCTTGTCTAATCACCTCTCTCCAATATTTCTTCCGCCAACCGGCCTCTCTCCTCGTACCCACCATATACAACCTCTCACACATCTTCATTGGAGTCTCTGTTCTTCTTTTGATCACATCACTTTTCTCATCTTATCCACCACAGAGGTAAATTCCGCCTTGTCTTGAATATCCTCATCGTAATCATATCGTTTCTAGCATGCCCACTCATTCATCCTTTTTGGGAAAAATACTACAATATTGATATTGGATTGGAATTACAAAGTAGTAAATAACTTATCACAAACGTTGTGTCGTGGCAAGCCACTGTTTTGAAAGTGATTTCGACCCGACTCCGGTGTAAATCATAGTAGCCGGTCGCTCCCCAAGGTTCCACAGTTACTCTCAAACACGTGCACTCGTGGCTGAAAGTTTGGAGATTGCCCAAAACTAATTGCCCAAAAATATTCTAAGAATAAGCTTAAGAAAAGAAAGGAGGAAAAACTTTTTCTCTTCTTTTTTGGTTTTTGTTGTATATCTCTTATGCTCACAAAAGGTCATGCTTATATAGATATTTCAAGAGGAGGAGTTTCAAATAGAAGAGTTAATTTTTCATTTTGAGAAACGGATTGTCAAGGTTAATGGCATTAAAGGCCATTACTTCACTTTTACAGAAACTCCATTGTTTGTCTTTTGGAACGGTTATGTTTTCTTCTTTGAAACGTATTGTTGTTATTTCTTTGCATTAGACTTAATTAGCATAGTTAGAATTAACTCAACTATATAATTTACTCAACAATCCCCCACCAATTCAAATATAAAGAGCAAGAGCTGACTTTTGGGCAAAAGGAAGGAACATGTACTTAAGTGTCAATATCTTTCAATTTGAATTGACACGTAGTGATATGAGGCAACAACTTAATATCCACAAAGTGAAGTACTCTTGAACTGAGTGGATATAAATTGAGAACCCCATAACACATATCATATCCTTAAATTTAAGCAACCTCCGCGATACAAAGTGTTTTTATGGTCATGCACGCACATATTGGGTCATATGAGTGCTCTAGAAAGACGACCCAAGTCTTTCATAAAAGGCGACCACGCCTTTACACTCATGTAGGTGATTCTATCAAGTCTATCTCAAATAGACCACCTTACGGCTATAGAATCATTAAGAGCAAAATAAGCTCAACCTTATAAAACACTACCTCATGCCATAGGGATAGAAAATGTGGTGTATATTGAGGCCTAACAGGTCCACCACATTACCTCAATCAATGGGCTTTAGCCCTATCCCCCTCGACGTTTCAAGGATTATTTTCCTTGTCAAGCCCTTGATCATAGGATTCGCCAAATTTCTTTCGGACCTTACATATTCCAAGGAAATAACACTCAGTTTCAACAACTGTTTAACCGCACCATGTCTGATGCGAATATGTCTGCTTTTTCCATTGTACATACTATTTTTGGCAATTCCAATTGCTGCTTGTGAGTCACGGTGAAGAGAGACTGGTGAAACTTGTCTTGCCCACAATGGCACATCCGCCAAAAGATTTCTCAGCCACTCAACTTTTTGCCCTGTCGACTCGAGAGCAATGAATTCTGATTCCATGGTAGAATGTGCTATACAAGTCTATTTGGAAGACTTCCACGAAATAACACTTGCACCCAAAGTAGACACATAGCCACTGGTGGAGCTAACTTCATCATTGTTAGTTACCCAGTTTGCATCACAAAAACCTTCTAAAACAGCAGGAAATTTATTAAAATGCAAAAACCAATTCATAGTACCTCTCAAATACCTTAGCAAGCAATGAAGAGCATTCTAGTGTTCACTACTGGAATTATGAGTATATATACTCAATCTACTAACAACATAAGCTATATCAGACCGAGTATAGTTCATGAGAAACATTACACTCCCAATTACTTTAGCATATTCAGTTTGAGAAACACTAGATTCTTTATTCTTCCTCAAGTGTATGCTAGGATCATAAGGAGTTCTCACTAGAACTACATCAAAACAATCAAATTTTTTCAACATCTTTTCAATGTAATGAGACTGACACAAAGAGAAATCATTAGCAGTTCTTTTGATTTTAACTCCCAAAATCACATCTGCTTCACCAAGGTCTTTCATTTCAAATTTAGAAGACAAAAAGTTCTTGGTTTCATTAATAACATTCACATTAGGACCAAATATTAACATGTCATCTACATATAAACATATAATGACACAATCTGAACCTATCATCTTAGAATAAACATAGGTATCAGATGAATTCACAACAAAGTCATTATCTACTAATGTGATATTAAATTTTTCATACCATTGCTTAGGTGCTTGTTTTAGTCCATACAAGGACTTCCTCAATTTGCATACTTTATCCTCTTGTCCTGAAACCACAAACTCCTCAGGTTGAGTCATATAGATCTCTTCTTCTAAATCACCATTTAGAAATGTTGTTTTGATATCCATTTGATGTACCACTAAATCATGAATAGCGGCTAAAGCAATAAGAGTCCTAATGGTCGCTATTTTAGTCACTGGAGAATATGTATCAAGTAACACATTTCTTTTGGTTAAAACGCCTAATCACAAGTCTAGCCTTATATTTATCAATTGTATCATCGGGTCTCAATTTCTTCTTAAATATCCACTTGCTACTTATGGGTTTACAACCTTTAGGCAAATCATACAAGTCCCAAGTGTGATTAGAAACTATAGAGTCTAATTCACTTTTAATAGCCTCTTTCCAAAATATAACATCTATTGATCTCATTGCTTCATTATAAGTTTTAGGGTCTTCTTCTATTAAATAGATAGACACTAATTCATCATTTAAAATATTAATATCAAAATTTTCAATTAAGAAAGTAGTGATAAAATCAGGACCAAAATTAGTCTCAACTCTACGTCTTTTACTCCTTCTAAGTTCATTTTCATGCTCATTAGAAGAAGGCACACCATGAGAATTAACTGACATAGATGTAGAAGCATTATTTTGCACATCACTTGACACATTAATTTTTAAAGGAAAAATATGCTCAAAAAATTATGCATCTCTAGATTCACAAATAGAGTGATCATTGAGAGACTTAAATCTATATGCAACACTATTTTGAGCATAACCAATAAAGACATTATCAGAAGTCTTAGAACCAGCATTTACTCGTTTAAAATCAGATAGACCAACCTTAGCCAAACACCCCCACACTTTCATAAATTTCAAGTTAGGAGCAAATCCTTTCCATAACTCATATGAGGTCTTGTCTAACTTCTTATGAGGGACTCTATTAAGAATATAGCATGCAGACAAGACTGTTTCTCCCCACATATTTTTAGATAGACCAGAGATTAAAAGCATAGAATTCATCATTTCTTTAAGGGTTCTATTTTTCCGTTCGGCTACACCATTTTGTTGGGGAGTATATGGAGCACTAACCTCATGTATAATACCATTTTTCTCACAAAAATCTTCTAGAGTTTTAGTACTATATTCACCGCCCCTATCAAATCTAAATCTCTTGATTTTCCTGTCTAATTGATTTTCCACTTCTGCTTTGAATTTCAAAAACATGCTTTCAGCCTCATCTTTAGACTTAAGAAGATATACCTTAGTGTAACTAGAAAAGTCATCAACAAAAGTAATGTAATACTTTTTCCTTTGCTAACAATGTTCTTGAAATATGCTAAATCTGAATGTATTAGTTCAAGTAATTCGGTCTTTCTACTAATAACAGATTTGAAAGGTTTCTTGGCATGCTTTGCTTCTACACACATAGGACATTTAGAAAACTCATCAGTTTTTATCATTGGAATTATTTCCATTTTTCTAAGTCTTTTAATAGAAGCAATATTAACATGACCTAGTCTACCATGCCACAAATTGATAGACTCAATAATATAAGTAGAATTTGAGATACGTCCATTATTGACAATCTCTTGAACAATGTTCAATACAAATAATCCTCCACTAAGATATTCCTTCCACGAGAAATAATTATTTTATCAGCTTCAAAAACAAGTTTAAGGCCTACTTTGTTGAGAAGTACTCCGAAAACTAAGTTTCTACGGAGGGAGGGAACATACAAAATATTGTTCAAGGATAATGTCTTTCCAGAAGTTAGTTTAAGTAAAACTTTTCATTTACCCATTACTACAGCAGTAGTGGAGTTACCCATATATACACATTCACCATCAGTGGACTCCTCAAAGTCATAGAATAAATTCTTATTGGCACAAAAATGCCTTGAAGCGCATGTGTCTAGCACCCAGTCAATTTTGTTAGCCACCAAATTGCCTCAACGACTACAACATCAATCACTTCATTACCCTCAGCCAGATGAGCTTGGACATCACTTTGTCCTTCCTACTTTGAGTCTTGCCCTTTTCTTTGATAGCACTTGGCAGCCCTGTGACCAACTTTTCCAAAAATAAAACAAGGACCCTTAAATTTTTGAATTTAACTCTCCGGCTTGTTGAATTGATTTTTCTTCTTCATATGTTCCTTTTTCGAGACTTTCTTTTGTTTGCCTTTGAACCTGTCTTTCACAACAGTACCAGAAGATTCAACAAGATTAGCTTTAGAAGAATTAAGAGAAAATTCTTCCATGTTATCTTTGAGACGGTTCGCCTCTTCAGTCCTCATATGACTGATAAGTTCTTGGAGAGTTAAATTCTTTTTCTTATGTTTTAATTGATTTCTATAATCACTCCAAGATGGTGGGAATTTTTCAAGCAGAACATTAGCCTGAAATATCTCACACATCTTCATGTCCTCGTTGAGAACATCAACAGTTAAGTTCTCATATTCATAAACTTGTTCAATTATTGGCTTATTTTAACCATTTGGAATTTAATCCATTGACCGATAACATATTTTTTCTTTCCTGCATCATCAACACCATAATTATTTTCCAAACTATCCCATATTTCCTTGGCAGATTTGTAAGTAACAAATAAATCAAATAAAGGATTAGTCATATGATTTAGCAAGTGTTCTCTCATAGTTCTGTTATCCTTTTCAAACTTCTTTTTAGCAACATCATCAACAACCATAACATTGCTAGAATCAATAGTAGTATTAGAACCATTCATAGAAGGTTCGTTAAATAAAACATAATCAACTTCTAATTGTTCAAAGAAAATTAAAAGTTTTTGTGACCATCGTTTAAAATTATTTGCATCCAAAGGTTCAAGTTTTGACAAATCAGAAAAAGTTTTGTTCAAAGAAATAGCCATTTATCAATATTGTATGTTAGTAAAATCGCTTTCAAAATTTTGGGAAAAATACTACCATATTGATATTGGATTGGAATTACAATGTAGTAAATAGCTTATCACAAACATTGTGTCGTGGCATGCCACTGCCTTGAAAGCGATTTCGGTCCGACTCCGATGCAAATCGTAGTAGCCGGTCGCTCCCCAAGGTTCCACAGTTACTCTCAAACATGTGCACTCGTGGCTGAAAGTTTGGAGATTGCCCAAAACTAATTGCCCAAAAATATTCTAAGAATAAGCTTAAGAAAAGAAAGGAGGAAAAACTTTCTCTTCTTTTTCGGTTTTTGTTGTATATCTCTTATGCTCACAAAATGTCATGCTTATATAGATATTTCAAGAGGAGGAGCTTCAAATAGAAGAGTTAATTTTTCATTTTGAGAAACGGATTGTCAAGGTTAATGGCATTAAGGCCATTGCTTCACTTTTACAGAAACCCCCTTGTTTGTCTTTTGGAACGGATATGTTTTCTCCTTTGAAATGTATTGTTGCTATTTCTTTGCATTAGACTTAATTAGCATAGTTAGAATTAACTCAACTATAGAATTTACTCAACAATCCTAACATCTTCATTTCGACAACTTGCATCTTTTGAACATGGAGTTCTTGATTGACCAACACTTCCCAATACAACAAAGTCAGTCTTATCAACACTCAGCTTCACACAATTAGTACTATATCATCTGCAAAGAACACACACTCTGACACCTCATCTTAATATACCACGTCAATTTATCTACCGGTACCAAACCAAAATTATCAAAACGAAATTTTCAATATTGTGCCATAACAAACCACCCCCCCCCCCCCCACCCAACAGGGAAAATAGTAATCCGTCAATGAATCAAATGTCTGCCACAAGTCAAAGTCAATAAAATCAACTTTCGTGAATTATTTTATTTTATTTTGTCATCAATTAAAATAGTCCAAAGAGTAGCTTTCACCTAACTACAACGTTTCTCTTTGTTTCCTAGAAAATTCAAACCCATAATTAGACTCTTATATAAACTCAACAAATACTCTCATTTCTTCAACAAATCTCTCTTTAAACTCCAAAAAAATAAATCTTCTCTAAAATTACAAATTTGTTTCTGAATTTGAAGATGAATTCAATGAGATTGATGAACATTTCATTTACAATTATTGGATTTATGTTATTGGCACTCGTTGAGTTTGGTTTTGGACAAGGCATCGCTCCTTCTGCTCCTCCTCCTTCTAATGACGGTATTTAAACATTTTTCCCTAATTCAATCTACTCGTAAAATTAGTTGATAATATATGGTTAAATAGTTTTCGAGTGTTAGTCATGTCCACGTGAGGTTATGTTGGGTTAGCTAGATATTTAAGACCCATCAAAATGGTGGTCCAATTCAACCTAGTCCATTTAGACTGAGTTGAGCTAAGCTATATTGACCGTTCTAAAATATAATGTAACATGTTAAATTACATTTATTACTTCAATTTCTTTTTACAATTTCTATACTCTATAGTCTATTAGGTTGAATTGAGTCCTATTTATTTTATCCTTTAATTATTCTTTTTCGTGCATGTGTTTTTTTTTTTACAAATATAGTTTAATGAAGAAATTAAATTGATTTGATAAATTTGGATTGCAGGCACAACGATTGATCAAGGGATTGCTTATGTTCTTCTACTTGTTGCCCTCGCAATTACATATTTGGTCCATTAGCAAACTCATAAAGTTTTGTGATTTTTAGCTAATTAATTTGTTCATTCATAATTTTAATTCTTTATGTATTTTTCTTCCTATTATTTGTAACGGAGAAATTTTAGAGTTTTGTAATTAAAGGAAATGATGAAAAGATAGCTATTTGTGTTACAAAATTCATTTTATCTTATTATTAGTTTATTACTATTTACTACTCTATTTATTGCGCCTTTTTCATCTTAAAATAATATTTGTTTTTAAAAAAGGGAAAATTACGCGTATAAGCAAACATATACTAGTTTATTAGTTAGTATAAATATAGTTTGTCTTAATTACAATTTGCGACCTACTTTTAGCTATAATTACGTGGCTCGGCTTTTTAGTTTTGTATAATTCGCATGTTTGTATAATTCAAAATTTGTATAATATAATTTGTATAACTTTTGTATAATTCAAAATTTATATAGTATATTTTGTATAACTGTTTACACTTTCGATGTTTGTAATTGTATAAATTCATTATTTCGAGTTTATACAAAAATAACTGCATTATACAAATGTACTCGTGAATTATACAAACATGTGAACTATACAAATCCACGAACTATACAAACCTGCGAATTATACAAATTCGCGAATTATACAAACGAGACAACTTAAAATATAGCTACACCACGTAAATATACAAACTATAACTATGAAGCATAATTAAATTTGTTATATTGGCTATTTGCGATAGTCCCCCTTTTAAAAATAATGTTGTTCCATTGAGATGACAAAGTAGAAATTTGGGAGAATTTCATAAGTAGTGAGATAAGAAATTGGTGCCTTGCTTTTTTGCAAAAACTAATAACTTTTTCCTCAAAACGTATAGTGGTATTTTTCTTTACAAACATAATATAATATATATAATTTTTTCTTAAAAGTTTGGGCAGAATAGAGGATGATTGGACTTGGGCTAAAGACTTCAATTTAAATGGTTGACAATGTCCATTATTGATACATATTATAATATAAAATATCACACTAAAATAAGTTTATAATATGTTTTAAGAAGTCCAATCAAACGAATAAATTAAATATAAAAATGTCAAAATTCTAATGATGCTAATTCAACTATTTATACTTGATATGTGATGGTGAAATTTCATATTCTTCCTATCCACCCAGATTTGTTGTATATTTCTTCACATCACGCACAATTTTTGTTGAGGTTTCCTCTTTTTCTAAGTTATTTTTCATGTTTAACTATTTCTTTCTAATCTTATTTCACTATTTCATGTTTGAATTTAGTTTAAATAAATTTTAATTCTAGGAAAGAAGGTAACAATTTTTTTTTTAATACCTGCACCAATTCATTTTTAAGGTTTGGTGTTTGCCCACGAGTGTTCACGTATGTCATATTTATCTATATAAATTCACATTATTCTTGAAAGTATATAGAAATGGAATAAAGATATTACCTTAATTTGGACAGGAAATTGGAACTTGACGAGAAACTATAGAGCAAGGAACACTTCACCACCAAAATGACTCCATGAAAATTGGGAGATGGAAAAAAAGTTGGTTTTAAAGGACGAGGGAGGATATGCAAAAACTCCTTGGACACCTAAACTGAAGAGTAGATCACTCTCATTCCCATATGCTTTAACAATTTATTTTCTGTATTTTTTTTATCTGTATTTTTATCGAATGCAAGTTAATGGACACAAGTTTAATGTCATCAGTTCGAGTTTTTATTCAAAATTATTCGTTAATTAGCTTAATGCCATCAACTCGAGATTTTGAATAGACTCGTAGAATGACAGAGCCAAATAGAGTTTTTGCACATATTAGTTAATCCATGAACATGATTTGTACATCTAAATCAGAACAGAATCAAAAGAAAAAAAAAAGAATAGGAATCGATCGTTAGACTTCTCGAAACAAACTACAAAAGAAACAGAAGATGAAGCATAAATTATGGATCAACTAAGCCCTCTAAAAGATTTTCTTAAAGAGGAACTCAGGTAAATACCATGCAATAAGATTTGATCCTATTGATGGAGTTTCCGTAACTTTGATTGAGCTCGATAAAACCAAGTGCTCAATATCTTACTTGACATATTGATTCAACCAATATTTGTTAATACTAAAAAAATTAAATACTCCAATGTTTATTCTTAATACTCCAAAAAATTAAATTATCAGAGTCTGTTGTAAAGCAAATATGGATGTCATGTGCCCCCCAACAATTTGAGGACTTGCATCACTTGTAATAGTGTAAAGCCAAGGCTCATGCCATGTGGGACTAACCCATTGGAGGGCCACCATCACTTGACCAATTAAAATGGCCAAGTTATACATTTGTAAGTCATCTTTTGGCTATAAATAGCCATTACATTTACAAAGGAATATATACGTATTGAAATACATTACTCTCTCAATTGTCCTTCTTTTAGTATATTAATTTTAGTTAGTTATTTTATAACA
>JAJOOH010024668.1:0-10509 GCA_029582605.1 Solanum gracilifrons
TAATGGACTTAATACGCCTTGGGTATTAAGTCGTCTTAGGCTAATGCTTAGATTTGGATTTGGTTTCCCTCTACTCTAGGTTGACTAGAATTGGTTGAGAAATGACGGTTACCCGAGTCGGACAAATAACGGGGTGAAGTCTAATAAACGACGTTGAATGACCACAAGCCAACTATTCGTTTATCACTTCCAAAGAACTTCCACTTGTATTTTTCTGAAGGACAGCCGTGGTAAGCCACGTAACCGCTTTTTTTTCTAATCTAATCTATTTGCCGTTTGACGGAATCGGGTGCCATGAATGCCACAGTTCAATACAGAGGATAAATAAAATAAGTAGACAGTTAAAACACGTAGCTAAATAACTTAATCTTAAGGTTAGAACCATTCATCTCCCCAGTGGATTCGCCAATTTGTTTTATTAAAAAATATTTTGACTAGTTTTAGAGTCGCCACTTAATTTTTAAGAAAAATTAAGAAAACTATTGTTTCCAAAAGACTAAAACAGAAATCTAATGAAAACATAAAAAAGGGGTTCGGGGTTCTCATTAGTGTTCTAGGAAGGATTTTAAAGCATCTAGAACATCCGCTAATACGTTTATCCGACAATTAATCATTTGGCTAAAATAATTTTAACCTAGCTTGAATTGCAAAATTGAACTATTTGTAGTTAAAACTATTTTAAAGGGTAAAATGGAAATATTTAAATATTATCTAAGTGAAATTTTTTGTAAACTTATTTATTTATTAAGTCAAGTAAACAAGAATAATTTAATTAAGTGATTATTTCTAAATGGGTATCTTCTGGGGGTTTGAATGTTCGAAACCTTAAAATCAATAACAAATAAACAAGCATAAATAAATAAAGAAAGAGACTTAGACCCAAGTCTGGTTTTCCTGTTCGCCTGGGCCAGTACTTGGGCCCATTTTCCTTTTGGGGCCAATATTAACGTCACATGCACCTGTCCTAAACTAATGTGAAAGAAATATATCATTTTCTTTGGGCCTTAGGCCCACTTTTCCCACCTGTCCTAAATTCTAACAAGAATATTAATAAATAAAATGGGAAGGGCTTAGGCCCAAAATAACAAAATACATCTCTTTGGAATTAAGAGTGGGCCTCTAGCCCAATTTTTTTTCACTTTCTCGATCTGTCGCATATTCTTTCAACTCTAACACTTGTTCATCGATTTTTAGATGGTTGACTCGATGGAAGAGGAATTTGAGCCTTTATGGCTCTCACGAAATATGGGATAAGAAAATAGGAGTTCGTGGAGAACTCGAATAAATTTACACATGCAAAACAAAAATAAGAATAAGATTAGTGCCCAATAATGACATCTTCAAACTGTAGCTTAATGATAATTAACCATTCCCACAATAAACAATGTATCGAAGGGAATTACAACTTAACACCCTAGCTAAAGAAAATAAATAAATAGATTGAGTAAGAGAAGGCAATTGATGCCACTAATTTTATCCCAAAAGCACATAATAGATAAACAATAACACTCAAAACATGCAACAGTCTCAGAAATAAAAATAATAATAATGCATGGACAACTATATAAATATTTTAAGCAATTCAAGTAGCCAGACGTTTTTAAACACATTTAAGCATTTAAAGCACATAAATGATCCTGACACTTCTTCCCTAAATCTACTCCCTTGAATATTAACTATAACAGTAGTATCGAAAGAAACATGGATAAAAAGTATACAAAAGGGCTTTTATGAACACCATTTTTTATCAAAAAGTTGAATAGCAAACCAAGAAACATATGAGATAATGCCTTATCCTAGGATTTCCAATTGAAAAAGACAAGCCACGACCAACTAATGACTAAACGACTTTTAATAAACCATGCATACCTAACAATAATCCGACAGTAAGTATTAAAAGAGTAAACACTTTGATAATAGTGATCGACAAAAATGCAAATGGATCATAGCATGCTTCTCCTAACATGAATGGATATCACCGGACTCAAAAAATAAAACGACATGAGATTGAGAAGAGCTAAAATTCCCAGAAACAGCCCGCAATAACCAAAACTTCAGCTTATCATAACAAAGTAATACACATAAACAATCATTTTCTTCTTAACCAACATGGAACTCTAAATGAAATAGAAAAGACACATATAATGTTTTCTTATTCCGCTAGAGGGACAACAACTAATACTATAGAAATTACCTACTTCAAGCATGAATAAACTAACCAATAATAATAACAAGGTAAGGCAAAAAAATTTGTAATATGCAAACCAGAAGCTAGCGGTAAACCCCAAGCTGTTAGCGAGCTAAGAGAACAATATCACTTCTTCCATATTCTTGACAAAGGAAAAACATTGACAAAGGGATGTAGCATATAAAAAATCTGAAGTAGGACTCGATCCTATGGGCAGAAGTGAGTTCAAAACGGTTTCAAGCATACATCAAGAATAAGAGTGAGCTCAACTCTGTCAAGACTTACAAACAGTGATCAGTTTTATAAAGCTCAAATCGACAAGAAGCATACGTTCAATGAACATAACTTCCCAACAGAACATTTAAGCAAGGTGATGCAAAATATGGGTCAATCCATTTCAAGAACATAAGCGAGAATATTCAAGAATAACTTAAACACTCATATTCAAACTAAAACAGGCTCTTATCCATGAGTATTTTAACCAAAACAAGAGAGAACAAAACGAAACCAAGGAAACTCCACAGAAACAGGTTCATCACACAACACTTAAAATCTAAACAAAACGCGAAGAGGGAAGTGATATTACCTTTCTCGAAGCAGCGGAACTGGGATGACGAGATACTCGAGAACCTTCCAAACCACAAACAAAAACTCCGATGAACTCCCGTAAGCCAAGAACGCACAAGAGAACTAAGCAAAATCTGTATTCCAAATCTCTGCGATTTGAAGCTTATAAGTGTTTGAATACAACTCTCTAGCTAACAAGTTTTGTTATATTTTCATTCCTAATGGTCGTTCCCCTGTTTTCTTGAAGTATTTAGTAGGTATCTTAGCTATTTTCACTTAAACTATTTGTGTGTATTTTTTTGCTCAAATCCCAATCTAACTAAAAAAAATCTCTTTTTATTTTTTCAAAAAACGTCCCCCCCAAATAGTGAATGAGCCACTATATATGGAAGGGAAATTAGGGTAGATTGAATGGAGGGAAAACGAGGGAAATCCGGACAGAAAACGCCTAATTCAAAAATCAAACTCCCAAAATTCCTTTCACCATTTAAACTAGACACTCTTTTTCCAAGAATTCCAGTCCATTCCGAAAGAGGAAATGGGGACCAGCCGCGTGCCTGCTGCGAGTGCCTTTTTGCTGCTGTTGCAGCGATTTTGGCTAGATTTCGTTTGATTTGCTGAATTTTCTGGGTTGTACGCAGGAGGAAGAAAGCGTAGGGGTGGGTTGGTTGCTGTTGTTGTACGTTGTTGCTGTATTTTGACGCCATCTATGCTGCTGCTCTTGGTTATGTGCTGTAATCGTGAAAAAGGAATAAGAAAGCTGCTGGGTTCTTTTATTATTTAGAAAAGTGGGTCGGGTCAGGGTCGGCTGGAAATTAATATGTTGTATGTATTGTTAATGGGCTGGATATTATTGTTGAAGAATTAAGGGAAATAGGGCTACTAACATGAGAAAAATAAATAGCTCAACTTCTTGGTCTTGCAATCAAGTATGAATTGCAAACGTAGCCAAATTGGATTAATATTTTAACCGAAATGAATTTAGTTGGTAATTCGGCTAAAAACTAAATGAGACGAATCAATAAAAATTAATTAGTGAGCTCCTTAATCTTAACGAAATAAAATAATTAACTTAATTATAGACTAAATAATTTAACATTATAATCACAACCTAAGTTATAGTAAATTACTAAAACAAGCTTCCAAAATAATTATGTTAATAAACTAAATAGCTCCAAATTACGAATATACTTTAAACCCAATTAATTCAATTGAAGATTTAATTAAATAAAATCTTTTTGAGATGATTTTTGAAATATTTATAAAATACGATAATTATATACAAAATTGTATAAAATATATCTATATATATATATTACTTTAGAAATATAAGGATGCTAAAATTACTTGAAAGTAACCTAAGAGAAAAAAAAATATTTTGAACAAACAAATTATTTCAAATCATTCGGAATTTAAGGAGCTCGTGAATTAATTTCTATCGTGGAGGGTCAAAATTGGGTGTCAACAACCGGTACACTAACAGTTTGGATTTGGGTTCCATGAGAGGACCATTGAATTAAGTTCCATGAGAGGACCATTGAATTATGTTGTGTATCTAGTTGTGTTGATTACGTTCATATCTAATGGTGATTGAGGTTGAAAGACTGTTTGTTGCTCTAAAATGATAACCAATGTGTATTATTGAGAACGTGGAATGCTACATTGAGCCTGAAAAGATGACTAATATTGTATATGTTTGGTATATACATGTTTTATAATATTGTGGTTACATGCATGTGTTTCACTTATTGGGATAGCCGCGTGATCCTACCAGTAAACTGTGGTTGTGTACTGATATTGCACTTGCTTGTTCTTTGTTGAGTATAGGGCATCTTCAGACGGCTATTAATAGACCTCAGCTAGGTGACTATTGAGCGTGACCGAATTTAAGGGTGAACCAGTTCTTTCATGCTGCCATGGATCTTTCTTGTTTAAGTCCACTCTCTTCGGACTCAAACTATTTGTTAAAGGTGTTTGTTTAGTTTCGGGGTTGCACCCCTTGTTCTTAGACTTGTCTTCGTAGAGTTTTAGTACAATGACTTTCAGGTTCTAGGGATTGAATTTCCGCATTAGTTTGGTTAGTTAATTGTTCAAACCTTTGGAGTTTATGGGGACTACATTTTTATTGTCATTTAAACCTGCTTCCGTATCTTTAAATGCCTTAGTTTTTAGTTAAGTTGTTAATTGGGTTGTAGTAATAGTTCTCCCACCGGAGGGTTAGTGTGGGTGCCAATCATGACGGTCTGGTTCGTGACAAAGGTTGTATCAAAGCCCTAGGTTCGTTGATCTCAGTGTACCAAAACGAGTCTATTAGAGTCTTGCGAAATGGTACGAAGACGTCCGTACTTTTCTTCGAGAGACTATATGGCTTTAGGAAAAATTCACTTCTTTCTACTCCTTCGTACTATAACTCGAATCCAATTGGTATCTGAGTGATACAAATTAATTTATTTTTCGTTTTCTTATAGAAAAAGTAATAAGAATGAAATGTGTATCATGACGCTAAATTATTTTATCGTATGACCTCCTCCCTACAATATCATTATTATATCATTATTATAGTAGAGTTTAACCATCAAATTTGAGAGAGATAGACTAATGTGATTTATTTATGCCTAAAGAACCTAAGTATCAAACTACTAACAACAAATTAAAGATTTGAAAGGAAAAACATATTAATAAGTGATTGTAAAAACCCAATTCTTAACGCAAGGGAACACCAAATATTAATAAGTGATTGCATTTTTTTTTTTAATAATAAAAACCACGAATTGGAAAAGGAAAGAAGATATTTGATAGATTTGGGTGTATTGTCCTTTACTAGTTGAAAACTTTGACTGCCTTTTGGGCAAGAAGTACAATTTCGAATAACTTCACTTTTGTCGGCAAACGGAGCTGATTATTCCAAAAATAAAATAAAATTTTAGGATCATATTTTTTTGAAAAATAATTACTTTTTTAATATTTGAAAAGTAAGAAAAGAAATATTATCTTAAGAATATTTATATGTAATTTAACAAAATACTATATAAGTGGAATAAGGTGGAGTGTGAAGCAGGTACATAATTAACAGGAGTTAGGATAGTCGAGTAAGAGTTGAAGGTGTCGAATAAGTGAAGTGTCAAGTCAAATATGAACGATTAACGAAGGGTGTACAACATTCTTTTTATATAAGATTTAAACGAAAAGTGTAACATGTAACTATTGTGACTAAGGGAGTAAGATAAAAAGTACAATAAGTCAATGTTACAAGATTAATGGAAAAACACATATTGATTAATTTTGTTAAAAATGGATGGGAGGCACCGACAAATTTCTAATGCCATGCAGTAGAAGAAAAAAAAAGTGTACAAAATCAGGCTGGCCTAAAGTTTTTTTTTGGAATTTAAATTAGTCGCCTCAAAGTGAACACAATGTTTTACATAGAGTTTGAGTTCCACAAGTCTACTAAAAAATATCAACATCATTTTTTTTTTTCATTTTCTGTTTGCTGCCAAAATTTTACTGTGTAGTGGTGTTCTCAACCAACAAATTTTGTTGACATCTTATGTTCCTTTTTCATTTGAGAAGTTTCATTTCAATAGATTTGTTATACATTAATTAATGACAAGTTTAATTGGAAATTAGAATTACCACTTATAGTAATAACTTAAAATAATATTGACAGAGAACTTGTACTAAGCACATGCCAAATTATGTATTATTGTGATTTGTGATCTCTCTCTCTCTTTTCTTTCTTTCATCGATTAACAATATTCTCCAATTTTAGAACATGAATTTAATAAGGAATACTACTTTATGTTATATTAATAATTATTTTTACGAAAATACTTTTATTCCCTTTTAATAATCCACTATTTTAGCATAAATCTACTTATAAACTCACACGTAATGCCTTATTTGATTCTGTTTCTAAAATGTTCTAATCAGCAAACTCATGTCTTACCAAAAAAAATTATATATATATATATATTCCGTGTTAATTTCACAAAGTGGGATCTTAGGAGGGTAGGTGTACGCAGACCTTACCCAGACCCTATCTTGAAAGTAAAGAAGTTGTTTATGGTAAACCCTGACTAGATGAAAAACAGATCAAAGGAGTTCTGAGAAGAAAATAACAGAAATAAAGAAGTTATGCCAAAATACTGTAGAAAGTATGACAAAACACGCATTTTAAACATAACTACCAAAAAAAATAATACGACGATTGATGTGCAATAAACGACAGATAATAATAGAAATCGAGGAACAAGAAACTACATGAGTACTACAATTACTAGTATGAAAGGATAAGCAAGACCACAATCTACTACTTGCTAACCTACTACCTTAATTTGTGTCTTCCACAACGTTTTATTAAGGTCATATCCTCTATAAGATGAAACTACGCCACGTCCAGTGGCGAATCTAAAGGTAAAAAATAGGGCACCAGAACTCGTGGTCTCTTCGTAAAACTAGATACTTAATGTATATATTTTCTAAAATTTGTATATTATTATATATTCTTGCACCCGTGCTATAAGAAGTCTATCTAGTCCACATGGTTAAATGTTGAGCTTTTTACCTCGAGGATGAAGAATCAATTCTCACTTAATACATTTTTCTTGATGCATCCATGTTCAGATCAATTCCCACTTAATACATTTTTCTGGGTGCACCCATGTTTGAAAAATCCTAGATTCGCCTCTGGCCACGTTCTATCTAATCACCTTTCCATAATACTTCTTTGGCCTACGATCCTAGCTCTCCCGAAATCATCCATAGTCAATCTATCACACCTCTGATCCACACTGGGATATCTGTGCATCTCCTCATTACATGTCTGAAATACACACGTCTCACTTCCCCATCTTGTCCTAAACTGAAGCAACTTTCACCTTATCTCATATATCTTTTTTTATTAATCCTATCTCTCTAGCTCCTAGTATGTTCATACATTCATTTCAGTATCATCATTTCTACAATTTTCATCTTCTGAACGTTAGAGTTAGACTACAACTACCAAGCTCGTTCAAGTTCAAACGAATTAGGCAAATTATATATACTTTTGGCACCCCGAGTAGCGTGTAAGCATTAGTTCCAGTAAGATGATAGTTTTCACAAGGTTTGGTGAATGAAACAATACATGTTTGCACGTGTGATATTCAACTTTGATATGATTGATTCCAAGGTCCTACTTGTTTGGCACAACAGCTGACATAAATCTTAAACAAAATTTGTTCCAAATAACACTTTCTTGATAAGACATCCAATCATACTTTATTAGAAAATTAGAAATGATATATCCTACCCAATAGTCTTGTTCCCTTTTGGAATTTTGTTTTCATAAGCCTAACCCCTTTAGTTTCAAAAAAGAAAAATAAAGTTGGTTTCTTAGCTTCCACTCTTAGACCTTTGAGTAGTATATATATATATATATATATATATATATATATAACTATTACATCATTTCTTCTAATCTAAATAAGGTCCTATCACATTGAACACTTGATATACAAGTTTTTATTTGATCTCTCCAATTTGGATAAAGTCATCTTCCATTTGCAAAATTTGATTGAAGAAGAAATTATGGCAAAAATTGGAGAAAAATCAGTGGAAATTCAATTGGGTTGTGGTCTAGTGGCAGCGATATTTCAACGTGGAAATTGTAAGCCAATTAAACAACCAGTATCACAAATTTCCAAAAAGAAATTATCCAAGCCTCAACCAAAACCACCCTCAATTACTCTGAGGAACTTGATTTCACAAGATCGAAAACACATTAGGAGATCAACATCTGATGGTACACGAAGCAGCTCGAAGATCAACCAATCGTCTAATTCTTCGAGCACGAAGAAAATGTCACAAGTTGTCAACTTGGTGCCTAATACTCACAATCTTAGGAGGCAATCAACGTTCACCTCGAGTGACTTGAGCGCGAATGGAACGTTGAATCGCGCTTCAAGCACTGGGAACATTATGTTATTAGGCCAATTAGGTAATTTGAAGCAGCAAAAGAGAATCCAACATGTTTCAACTGATCAAAAATTTATTCTACAGAAAGGCAGAGTCATGATGGGGAACATTGTAAACAAATCGGATCCTGATGTACTCAAATCCATGGGAAATGAACATTACAAACATGGAAGATTTGAACAAGCAATTGTTTTATATAATCAAGCAATCGCGATTAATCCGAAAAATGCTTGTTATTACAGCAACAAAAGTGCAGCTTTGTTGAGTTTAAACCGTTTGATTGAAGCTGTAATCGAATGCAGAGATGCCATTCAGCTAGATCCTTTTTATTACAACGCGCAATATCGCCTTGCAAGACTATATCTCAGGTACTAAAATCAAATCAAAACAGAATTTTTTTCGAGTTTTTTTTTATATTATTATTATAATAATATTTGTCTCAACAGATTAGGAGAAGCAGAGAAAGCATTGGAACATTACGAAAAATCAGGACCAAAAGCTGACAGAAGAGACATTTCTGAGGCTCAAAATCTTAAAAGAATGATCCGCAATTGCATAGAAGCTCAAAGGGTAAAAGATTACGTCACATTACTTCATATGAGTGAAGATGCATTATCATCTGGTGCAGATTCAGCTCCACAGGTTAGAACAGCATTGTCCATAATTTACTCGTCAAGTTTAATTTCAACATTACGTATTTAGTTATATTTACCCTTTGTTATTTTCATACTCGAAGATCTTTGCAATGAGAGCTGAAGCATTGATGAAATTACATAGACATGAGGAGGCATACACCATCATTCAGAAGGGACCTAATTTCAAAACATGTCTTTCTACTCGTATTTTCGGATCAGCTAAAACAGCTTATTTGCTAACAATTCGAGCACAAGTTTACACATTAGTAGGCAGGTTTGATGATGGAATCAGTACAGCTCAAGAGGCTGCAAAACTTGATATCAGCAATGAGATAATCGCGATATTAAGAAGAATTAAAGGGGTGGCATCAGCTCGGGTAAAGGGTAACGAGTTTTTTAAGGAATCGAAATACATAGAGGCTTGTTGTATGTACACAGAAGGACTAGAACAGGATCCATACAATTCTGTTCTGTTATTTAACAGAGCAACTTGTCGAATCAAGCTAGGACAATTCGAGAAAGGAGTGGAGGATTGCAATGCAGCTCTTGTGTTACGTCCTTCGTATACTAAGGCTAGAGTTCGTAGAGCTGATTGTTACGTAAAGGTAAAATTTGTACTAATGTTAATGTATCGATAATATTGCATAGATTATACATTGACCAATTTGATTTTTTTTTTGAATTTTGTTGTATAGTTGGAAAGATGGGAGGCTGCAATTCAAGAATTTGAAATGTTGTTACAAGAAAAACAAGGGGATGAGGAAGTTAAGAGGGCATTGATTGATGCAAAGATTCAATTAAAAAGGGAGAGGGAAGAGGATCAAAAACAAAGAAAGCTATGCAATGAATCTAACTTAGTGTTAGTTATTAGCAATTAATTTTGTCTCAATATTTTGCTTGTTTATGAAGAAGCTTGATTTGATTATTTCATGTTTGTGCAATGTATATAGCTTCAAGTCAATGTACAAGTAAATTATATATTCAAGTCATCATTATTAACAAATCATATAGTAATATACAAGGAAGAGTAATTTGTTGGAGTCTCATCTCTTTTGTGGGATGAGAATTTGGTATTGGATATTTATTTCCTCGTTAACTAGTTTTTAGGATCGATATAGGTCCAATGTTCATTTTATTACGTCCATCTCAATTTATTGTTTTGGC
>JAJOOH010024674.1:0-12549 GCA_029582605.1 Solanum gracilifrons
AATTGATGATTATGATGCATATGTTTATGAAGTTATGTTATGAAGGTTATGTATGAAATCCTCAATGCTAGCATGATGTTTAAAGTGTGTTGATGATGAGGAGTATAATGTGAATGATAATGCTAGGGATAAGGTGTGGTCTACATGATTGATTATGTTAGGTACTATTGTGGAATGACCCCTACCTATATGACCCCTATATGAATGTTTTATCATATACATGTCAATAGTACCTATTCAATGTTGAATGTATCCTTGTCTTCTACGATGAAGTATGGGTGTGTGGTCTAGAATCCCCAAGGGATTAATATGTGAATTACTCATGATTTGGGGACATTGTGAATGTGTGGTGATATCTTGAAGGGAAGTGCACTGAATATCAATGTTGTTTCTATTATGTCATTATGAGGACCAATATGCACACACACACTCTACATGTATAGCTATGAATATGATGTGTTATGGTGTCTATTGAAAGGTGAACTCTTAAATGCACCCTTACATCTTATTATGCATGCAAAGTGTATGATTAGCAATGTATGAATATGTGTTGTCTAAAGGTATTTATGTGAAAGGCTTTCTCACATATGTACACACACATGAATGAATGAATGAATAAGGTTTATGATAATCTACTGAAAGTAAGTCTCTTGAAAGGTTTCCTCAATTGTACTCTAAATTAGACTATGTTATGACTATGGTATGATTACGTGAAAGGTCATTCTCACATAATGTAGGTTCTATGATGAAAGGTCATTCTCCTCTTAGAAACCTTTGAGCTATATGACATGAGGGATTAAGTCCCTAAAGCCTACTTTATGAACAAATGTTAAATAAAGGCTTAAAGATGTTTAAAAAGGGAGTTGGAGCTTAGCACCGAGAGAACATGAAAAATGAGAGTGGGGGCTTCACGTTTAGCAAGTTCGGCTTCTCACAAGAGAACCTTCACGTTTAGCAAGTCCGGGTTCCCAACATAGATGTTGTCTCATGAGATGGAAACCTCCACGCTTAATAAGTCAAGGATTTCTAGTAGCAATCTTCTTGTTCCATAACTACGTGCCCCCGTAGGTCTTAGCTTAGTGGATCCACTAGGTAGCTATTATGTATGTAGGTCCTACTTTGGCAAGTAGTACCCTCTCTTTTCGGTGTGGGAGTAGAACACCGGATTCCATGTAGCTCACATGGTCTATGTCGGTTATGGCAATGTCTCCCGAAAGTTAAGAAATGAACTAAGAAATGAATATGAACTCTAGTCATGATTTCTTTAAGAGTTACTTCGTGTAGGTAGGACTATGGACTCTACTTATGCATTGCACAAGTGTACACTAAGCGAGGTTATGATTAGGCTCTTTTTGTAATGAAGACTATGGTCTATGTATGTTAATATGAAAGCATGTTAAGGTTGACTTTACTTATGACAAGACATGAAGTATGATTATGCATGTGAATTACACTTATGACTTCTTAATGGGTTTCCTTAGTATACGTGGGAGTATGGGACTCCATGTGTACATTACACAAGTGAGCTTGAGAAGAGGTTGTGAGGGTGGTTTACCTATTATATGAACTAAATGGGTTATGACTATTGATTTAGTAAAGGAATGAGTCCTTATATGATGTTATGAAGTATCTTGGTTTTATGTCTAATGTTAAATGAAGATGTTATGACTTGTTGAATATGATGTGCCTAGAATATGGTGGTTTCCTAGGAACACTTGGTGGGAGTAGTATTATGGGATGCTACTTGCACATTGCACTAGTGTGACTTGGGGGTTGTCTTAGGTGATGATTCCTATGTGAAGACTATGTCTTATGGTGTGCTTATGACTCTTCGAATATATGTGGTTGGATTGATGAAGGCTATATGTAAGTTCACCTTTGGTAACCTTAAGGCAATACATTGCACCAAGTATTCCCTAAGGGTTTCTTGAGGAAAGGAGTTAAGATAAAGAGGAAGATAATGTACTGTATGCATTGAATGTGCCTAAAATGTTATAAGTGGCTCTATGTGCTATTATGAATGGTTTCCGTGTGTATGATGATGTATGTGGTTTATATTGTGCCTATTGTACTAAATGTTCATGAAGTTTCTCTAAAAAGGCATGATGCATGATTTCCAACTAAATGTCCTTTTAAGAGCATGTTTTGCATGGTTATCGTACTTAGTGCATTCTTGTACTAACATGATTCTTCTTCATCTTTTTACACCAAGTGTAGGTGATGGTGACTAAAGGGTCTTTCCTAGAAGCGATGAGCTTGGCTTACTATTCCCAAGTTCGGGTGTGTCCTAAAAGATTCAAATACCTTTATGTTAATGAGTTTCCTTAAGATTTATGTACTAGATAGTAGTTTCTTTTATATTGTAAGGACTGTGTCCCTCTTGTGTTGTAGTCATATTTTAAGATGGCTACCTTGAGACGTAGTACTCCGATTTTGTATTAAAGGTTTAAATGAGGTGACATTTATGTCTTTTGTTATATTATAAAAAAGTTATAAATTTTCCGCTATTTTTCTATGATAAATGCTATGACGAATGCTAAGGTCTTGTATAAGACCTCCGAGAGGTCGAATATGCCGGTAACGATTAGGGGTGCTCTCGGGTCGTTACAACGTTCATCAAGTTTTCTTGCGAATCGAGTATTATTTTGCAAAGGGTTTGATCTCTAAGAGATATGTTAGTTCTCATAGTGTTGGGTTTGTTCACCCACACACCAATCATCTTATTTTAATGCAATCTCGTTCTCAAAGTTTATGGATTTGAGTTCTTGATGAGTTTTCTTGAAATTCCATTCGCAATCTTGATTGTTGGGATTTTGATGAGTTCTTGAGATAAAAGTTAGTGATTTGAGGGTTGTTTTGAGTAGATTATTGTGTACTTATGTTGGGTATTCAAATCTAAGTGATTAGGAATGAAACCATTCGATTATAGACGAGTTAAGATCAGAAAATGAGAAAGCAATTTGTCGGGGATTTCTGGGCAGAGGCTGGCATGCCGCCCCACCAGTGTGCTAGAAAACATGTTTTGTAGTTCAAGGGCTGGTGCCCTACTCCACTTAGTGCGCCAGGGTGGCCTGCCCCCACCCATGCTCCCTCGTTTAGCCCGTCTGAGTTCTTTCAAAGGGTACCTTTACTCCCCTTTGATTCTAACTACTGCAAACTACTTCTAAACATTGAGATATCATTCATAACATGAATAATAACCTTGAATTCATAATTCAAATTCAAGGAAAGAGTGAAGAGCCAAGTATTGAGAGTTCTTTCAAAGTCTTTTGAGAAGTCTTTTGCAAACATTTTTAAAACTTTTTTAATACTTGAGCATTTGAGTTGAGGAAGAGTAGAGTTAAGTTCATTTTCTTTAAAATTATATTATTTTCGAGAGTAAATATTTTTACATTTAAAAAAGGAGGAAACACCTATTTCCAAAAGAGTTCATGAGGAGTTTTGAGTACTATCTCTTTTAAGAGAAACCTTTTGAGTAATAATCTCACAATTGAGGAAGAGGAAATGTTTTTTAAAAAAAACATATGAGCTAAGTTATATTTTGGGAGTAGTATTGGTCACCGATATATGGGAGAGTTCAAACAACTCACAGCTCCCATAAATCATGTAGCCAACGTGGGTAGGAAGGGTCATACTTTTTAGATGATTCCTTATTGCTTTTTAGCATAGACTAGTGGATTTACTTAGTTGAGGAGTTCTATACCCCAACAAGGTATAGGACAGTTATGGTAGCATGGGCGAGACGTTGTATCATCACAAAGCTCATAGTGATAGTTGTCGGTTAGAGAATCTCTCAAACATAGTTTATTTGTCTTTTTGCATACAAACTAAGTTATATTGTATTTTCTAATATATTGAGTTGTTAATTACTGTTTTAAAAGTTTTTTTTATATTGCATTATTGTTATTGCTTTATATTGAATTGAGTTAAGGTTGAGTTGAGTTGAGACTAGGTAAGTTGTTTCTTCAGTACCAGTTCAAGGTTATGGCATGTTTTAGATTTTCCCTCACATGCTCGTACATTCAATGTAATGACGTCATTAGGCCTGTATCATTTTATGATGTAGATACAGGTAACTAGGATCATTAACCAGAGCTTCGTTGATCAAGTTGAGTTCCAAAGTTGTTTGGTGAGTCTCTTTTCTTCTAGAGGATCCCTCATTTATGCTTTATAATTCCAGTTTGTTATTAGGATGTTGTGGGTCTTTTCCTAACGTCCATCTTAGTTAGCAGAGGATTCATAGATAGATAGACAGTAGTTCATGAGTCTTTTCATTTTCACTATTTATGTTGAGACTTGAGTTGCCTCTTTGGCCAGTTGAATGTTTATTTCTAAATATTCTGAGCTTAAGTATTTGAAACTTTTGAGTTAAAGCTTTATTTTGAGTCCATTTATTGATGAGTAAGTCTTTCGTTGAGAGTTGAGCCAGGCCAAGGGTTTGCTTGGGCCAACAATGGTTCTCGAGTGCCAGCCACACTCAAGGTGTAGGCTCAGCGCGTGACAGATTAGATGAACCTAATGCTTCATATTTCATAATATCTATTTAGTTGGTCGCAAGACAACTTTCGTGCACTCAATTAATTTACCGTATATTTGGTACTCCCACATATACATGTACCTAATTAGTCTATATATCCACCAATGCTTTCACCAATAATGGAAATATAACTCATAGCAATTTTAGCCTCTTGAACATTTAATTTGGTGTCGCTATACCTCAGTCCAAATTCGTTAACCACTAATTTACATCTTGACTTGACTATTGCCTCATCATAAATTTACATGTAATAATAATAATCTAATAGCATTAAAAAATTTAGACAATTAGTACATAAAAATTAGTCATCATTTTTTTACAAATGTCATTTATTTTTGGTAATATAATTACTTTCTTTCTTTATCAGCTCCAAAATTTTCTTTATATTTGCTTTCTTTCTTATGAGTTCCAACATTTTCACAAAGAATCACCATATCAAGATGCTACCTGGTAAAGAAAAAAATGGACAGAATAGTGAAGTAAAGCAAGAAAATTCAAAATGAACAAAAAAATTTGATTTGCTTGTACCTCATTATTGATGTCACGCCCCAAACTCAAGGGGTGCAACTGGCTCCTAATGTCAAAACTCACGCAATCAAGAAAACAAACAAGTATATCTCGGCTTAAAAATAAGACCTCGGCCAGCTAGGCCCCTGTCAACAGATCAATAAAAGAAACAACTGCTCCCAAGAGTTCAGAAAAAGAAATAGCCAACTAGCACAAAAGTCCTGATTGGGCCGTCGAGGCCACCATGATCCCTATACCAAAACTGAAAGCAGGTATAAATCAAGACAATACATCAAACAATACACAAGCTTCAGCAAACAAACAAACTAGGCCAACATGACCATAACGTAGCTATACACCCTACACACTAGTCTACAAGCCTCTAAGAGTAGTAAGGATTGGTGGGACAGGACCCCGGCCTACCGATAAAAATATATACAATAAAAGCTAACAAATCTCCGAACTCTGGAAGCTCCAGAGGAAAGGGGCTAGCCAACCGGATAGAAGTCAATCCTGCTCCTAAGGAGGTCTACTAGGTCGTCTGTCGGAACCTGCATGCATGAATGCAACGCCCCCAGGCAATGTGGTGTCAGTACAAAATAATGTATAGAGTATGAAAGGCTATAGGCTAAATGAGCAAGTATCATAATATACAAAAAACAATCAGGTAAGCAAATCAAAATTTAGATAAGCAAGCTAACCCACTATTGAATCTAAATATACAAAAATGATCAAATAACAACCTAACCAAGACCCCATAAGCTCGGCAGGTACAAATAACATACCACCTACCTAGGCCCCTATAAGAACAGAAGGTGCCAAATCAATCTACATACCCCTATCGGTAGCCCCTTGTCTTTGTAAGAAGTCGCATAGTTCTTTTTGGCAACGATAAAGCCCCATAGGAAGCGCATAGCCCTCTTAGGCAAGATCATATCTCTGTGGGCTGCACATAGCCCTCTTTTGCATCAACATAGCCTTGTATGCAATACATAGCCCTCTTTGGTGTGAAAATAGCTCCGTAGGCAACACAAAACACTCTTTGGCAACAATATAGCCCCGTGGGCAATACATAGCCCTCTTAGGCAATAACATAGTCCTATTGGACAACATCATAGCCTCCGTAGGCAGTTCATAGCTCAACATCTAACCACAATAGCTTCAAGGGCGACAACAAACAATTGAATAGGCAAAAAGCGAGCAATTTAGCTATAAACAATATATATGAATAGTTTCCAAGTCATTCCTAACTTAGGGTCGTTCTTAATATATTATGAGTCCCCAAAATAAGGGTTTATAACCACTCAATCAGCCAACCGCTCACAATTACATCTACAACATCACCAATATTAACTACCCTATTATATCACTCTGACGCTCTAAGAAAACATGTTGAATTGAGTGAATAGCCTTAACATACCTTTTCCTTTATAATTTATGCTGAAAATACCTCTGTCCATACCATTACAACACTAAAAAAAGTAAAATCAATCAATAATTAAGGACAAGAAATACAACGACAATTCGATAATTGATACAGATTCCTATCGTAAATTACTATCCAAGACCTAAGGTATTCATAAAATGATAAAAGATGGTTCCTACCTTTCTTTACAAGCCAAGAACAATTAAATAAAACCAAACCACTGAAAAAACCCTGATGCGACAACCTCGACGGAGTTACACTGCTCAATTCACCATGATAACTATACCAAAATGACGAGCTCATGACGTAGGGCAATTTTTGATAAGGAGCCAAGAAGAGATCATAAACACACAAGGATGATTTGAGGAGTAATTCTCTGATTTTTGTGGGTTTCTTACGAGCTGGAATGAAGAAAAATGAAGAAGATGCCATCTTATAAGGTTCCACCGACCTAGGGGACCCACTCACGTTCCTGCTTGCCCATTGTCGCAAAAACGCAAATATCTCTCTATTCTTAAGTCGTATGAACAAACGGTTTGATGCGTTGGAGATTAGACTTGTAGACCTTCGATTTGATAAGTCGTGGGACCCATTAGTCTTTATAGATTAGGAGAAAACCTCTGAGACATTTGACCCAAATTTGAGAGAAATCTTTAAAAAGGACGTCACGGTAACTTCACCAACTTTTATTTTGCCACCTACCTATCTTCAAAACTTGAGATACAACCCTTGAACACTTAAAATATGGCATATCACTTCATTCTAAATTTATTACTCACCCTCTTTGTCTTTCCAAGAAGGTACGAGTTAAATAGAGTTTCGAAAAGTCGGGGTGTTACATCCTCCCCCTTAGAAACATTCGTTCTCAAATGAAAAATCTAAGCCACACGGTTAAGTCCTTACTAGTTTCCAAAATTTTGTCAAAGTGTCATCTATACTCATAATATCGAATAACATGAAATGCAGAAGATTTCAACCTAAGCACCTCAGTGGACGATACAATTATCTAAGCACCATAATAATAGTACGAGCAAAATACAACAACAATAATACGCAACAATAAGAAAACTAAATGGGTATCCTACTTCACTTTGCTAATCAAGATTGATATTTTTACCACTGTGGGATCTAAAACAACTGAGGATATCTAGATCTCATGCCAACCTCTGTTTCCCATGTCACCTCTTCCCTATTTTTGTTTCTCCAAAATACTTTAACAAAAGCCACATCTTTGGTCCTCATTCTTCGGACCTGTCGATCTAATATTGCAACTAGAGTTTCCTCATAGGACAACTCTTGTGTGATCTAAACATCCTCAACAGGGACAACCCTAGAAGGGTCTCCTATGCACTTCCGTAGCATCGATATATGGAATATTAGATGAATTGATTCTTGCCCCGATGGAAACTCTAACTCATAAGCCACTTGTCCTATCCTCCGAAGGATCCGGTATGGACCAATGAATCTTGGACTAAGCTTGCCCTTCTTTCCAAATCTCATAACACCATTCATAGGCGAGACTTTTAAGAATACCCAATCATCAACATAAAACTATAAATCTCTTCGTCGTATATCTGAGTATGACTTTTGGCGACTATGAGCAGTCAATAAATGTTCTCAGATGAGCTTACCCCGGTCCGTTGTCTGTTGTACTAGGTTGGGACCAACCAACCTGACTCACCTACCTCAAACCAACCAATAGGGGATCTGCATTTCTGACCGTATAAAGCCTCATAAGGTGCCATATTGATGCTAGAATGATATCTATTGTTATACGTAAACTCAGTAAGAGGTAAGTGGTCATCCCAACTTCCATTAAAGTCCAGCATGCATGCCCGTAGTATGTCCTCAAGTGTTAAAATAGTGCATTCAGCTTCGCCATTTGTCTGATGGTGAAAGGCTATACTGAGATCAACTTGCGTCCCTAATCCTTTCTAGAAAGACTTCCAGAAGTTAGAAGTAAATTGTGCTCCTCTATCCGAGATAATAGATATTGGGACGCCGTTCAGCCTAAAAATCTCTCGAATGTAAAGCCCTGCATAATCTTCAGCTGTGAAAGTAATCTTGACCGATAAGAAGTGGGCTGATTTTGTTAACCGATCAACAATTACCCAAATAGAGTTAAACTTATGCCACGATCGAGGTAACCCTGTAATGCAATCCATATTAATTACCTCCCACTTCCATAAATGAATGGTTATCTCCTGGACCATCCCAGCAGGCTTCTAGTGCTCAACCTTAACATGTTGGCAGTTAAGACAGTGTGCTACAAACTAAGCTACATCCTTCTTCATCCAGTGCCACCAATATATTTCTTTAATATGATGGTACATCTTCGTCGATCCTTGCTGAATAGAATACCGGGAATGGTGTGCCTCTGCCATAATCTATTGTCAAAGCCTACTACATTTGGAACACATAGTCGTCCTCTATATCTGAGGACTCCATCTCATTCTATATCAAAGGTTAACGACTCCTTATCATGAACTTTTCCTCTGAGCTGCTCTAAGTAGGGATCCTCATGCTATCATGCCTTCACTTCCATGATTAAAGATGATACAATTGTGTTCTGAACTCTGACCCCACTATCACTTGCCTTTTCTAATCTAAATCCCAAGCTGGCTAATTGATGAAGTTCTCGAGCTAATTCACTTCTCTCAACACATAAATATGATAAAATTCCCATTTATCTATGACTGAGGGCATCAGCTACGACTTTGGCCTTCCCTAAATGATATAAAATATCTACGTCGTAATCTTTCAGTAACTCGAACCATCTACATTGTCGAATATTCAATTCCTTCTGTCTAAAGATATACTGAAGGCTCTGATGATCTGTGAAAATGTCCACATGAACTCCATATAGATAGTGTCTCCAGATCTTCAGTGCATGCACAACCGCAACCAACTCTAAGTCGTGAGTTGGGTAGTTCTTCTCATGCATTCTCAACTGCCTTGAAGCATATGCGATCAACTTACCATTTTGCATCAGAACATATCCTTCCCCAATACTAGAAGCGTCACAGTACACTGCATAGCCCTCTGAACCCTCCGACAAGGCTAGGACTGGTGCTGATGTCAACCTATCCTTTAGCTCCTAGAAACTATGCACGCAAGCCTCTGTCAGCTAAAACTTAACTACTTTCTGAGTCAGCTTTGTTAGTGGTGCTGAAAGTGAAGAAAACCTCTCTACAAACTTTCTGTAGCACCCAGCTGACCCTAAGAAACTACGAACCTCTGTCGGAGTTGTGGGTATATGCCAAGTCTTCACAACCTTAATCTTTTGTGTATCAACCATAATTCCCGCATCTGATACAATGAAAGCCACAGAGCTCAACCAGAACTCACACTTAGAGAACTTTGCATAAAGTTCCTGCTCTCGAAGAACATGAGGACTGCTCACAAATAATCTACATGCTCAGATTTTGAATGCGAATAGACCAAAACATCATTGATAAATGCAATCACAAACGTATCTAGATACGGCCTGAATATGCTATTCATCAAATCCATAAACACTGTCGGGGTATTGTTCAATCCAAAAGACATAACCAAAAACTCAAAATGCCCATATCTATTTCTAGAATCTCTCGTTAGAATATCTTTCTCCGAAACTCGTACCTGATGGTACCCTAATTTCAAATCAATCTTTGAGAAGTACTTAGTGTAGTTGATCGAACAAGTCATTGATCCTCGGAAGGGGATACCTATTCTTTATAGTAGCCTTGTTCAGCTGTCGATAATCGATACACATCCTCAGCGAGCCATCTTTTTTTATTCACAAATAATACTGGTGCACCCCATGGTAAAGCACTGGGCCTGATAAAGCCTTTATCAAGAAAATCTTTCAACTGATCCTTCAACTCCTTCAGCTCAGTAGGAGCCATTTTATTTGGAGTTATATATATGGGTTGTGTACCTTATAGCATATCAATAGAAAAATAAATTTCCCATTCTGGAGGCATACCGGGAAGCTCGTCTGAAAATACATCTAGAAACTCGTTAACTAATGGAATAGACTGAAGAGTCGATGGTTCTGCATCTATATCATGAACGCAAATAAGATGATAAATACAACCCTTAGTAATCATCCTCATCGCCTTAAGATAGGAAATAAGCCTACCTTTCGGCGTTGCTGTATTGCTTTTCTATTCCCGAACTGCCTCTCTTTGAATGTGGAATCTAACAATATTTGTCCGGCACTCAGCATTACCATAACAAGACGCTAACTAGTCCATACCCATAATGACATCGGAATCGACCATCTCTAACTCTACCATGTCTACAGAGGTCTGACGGTCAATAATTTCTACCATGCAACCTCAATAGACTCTCCTGGTAATAATTGACTCACCAGCTGGTGTAGATATAATAAAGGGTCGTTCTAATGACTCTACTACTATACATAACCTCCCCGCAATAAATGGAGTAACATAAGACAGAGTAGATCCATGATTTATCAAAGCATAAACACAATGGGAGAAAATAATTAATACACATGTCACCAATATCTGGTGATGACTCTGAGCCCTGTCGGCGGGATAGTGAATATGTACGATTCTGGCCACTACCAGAACTAGATGCTCTCTCTCTGCCTCCACATCTGCCTCTACCTAGTGAAGTCTGGGGTCCACACCTTGTAGAATGTGTTGATGAGGAGGAACCTACTACTGACCCGGTCGAATAGCCTATACCACCCTGACCTACGGTCGGGAAGTTCCTCCACCCATGCCTCTCCTGTCCACAAGAATAAAAACATGTGGACCCGACCTGCATCACCGAAATGCATATTACCACAAGTAGCGCAACATGATGGGACTGTCCTAGCCTGGCCTAAACTCCTCTAGTGCTGAGAGCCTGACGCTCGTGAACCCTCACCTGGGCCTGACTTTCCTTGACGATCAAATCTACTACCCTAGAACTGCTGTGGTGGCCTACTAGAATATTAGGGTGTGGTACCACCCTGAAAATCTCCCTATGAACCAGCGAGCCTAGCCCTCTTCTGTTTCTCTCTCTCGACCCTCTCACTCATATACTGTAGATGTCGGCGATCCTCTATGCCCTGTGCAAAGGCCTGAATTCGCAAGATATCCATAATATCATTTAGTGCAGCGGTAAAACAAGTGTCGATATAGTCTGAGTCAAGCCCTCCCATAAATCTATGCACCATTTCATGCATTGTATCAACAAATTCTGGTGCATATCTAGCCAATGAATCAAATATCAGCCCGTACTCTCAGACACTCATGCTACCCTATCGGAGGTTCAGAAACTGGTCCACCCGGGTATCCCTAATCTCTCGAGGTAAATAGTGAGCTATGAAAGCTTCTGTAAAGCTATCCCAAGTGGGTAGGGATGCATCTTTCGTACCACAATACTGCAACACTACGGAATCAAAATGCTGATAAGTCAGCTGACTCAGTTGCTGAGGCATGCAGTAACACCCCATATTTTAGTGAGTTGAACTAGTGTGTTGTAGAGTCTTCTAGTGGGTTTCGGAGTTTTGGAGTTTTGGAGTTTTGGAGTGTTGTATGAGGGTTAAAACTCATAGAAATGACTCCCATACTTAGTATGACATGTTTAGGGGATAAACGTCTGGGTATGACTCCCCAAGGACCACCCGAGGGGTCCTTTAGGAGGACCCCAAAACAGTCTCCAAAAGCTGTCAAAAATGGTGAACCACGGTCCTTTAGTAGATCAGCCTACGCCCCATAGGTCATCGGCATAGGTCAGGCCTGAGTTGTCCTGCAACATATGAGGCCTAGGTCCAAACCCCGGACCCAAACCACGTCCAGTAGACCCATCCATGGTCCGTGGATGGGGTCTCGTGAATGCTGCCAGTTTTTGGTAATTTAATTTTAAATGAGGAGTTGGGGGTTAGTTTAGTAATTAGTCTAGGGGTTAGGAGGGGCGATTAGTTAGTTAAGTAACCTACTATAAATAGTTAATAGACCCTAAACTAATCACTTTAACGCATTCATCTAAAGACCCGAAAAATCTCTCCAAAAATCATCTCTCTAAAGAAGAAGAAGAAGAAGAAGAAGAAGAAAAAGAGAGAAGAGAGAGAAGAAGAAGAGAG
>JAJOOH010024679.1:0-10369 GCA_029582605.1 Solanum gracilifrons
ATTTATCTCATTTGATTTCAAGTGCTCATATTTTTTTTCATACACATTCAAGGTTAAATAGTTTACCTACGACATACTTCTTGATTAATTAAGAAAATGAATTGTCATGTGATTGCATTGTATCCTATAAATTTTATTAAAACTGAAGTTACTATAATATAACTAATTATTAGATATTTATTGAGTTTTATTCTTCTATTGACATACTTTAATTTTCTCAGAATCGAAATAACTCAAGTAAATAGTTTGTTACGTATAACTTTCTTTGCTATCCCATAATAAGATTTCAGTGTACATGTTACTCCTAATATTGGAATCACCATCTACCCATTTTAGAATAACTTATGAACTACAACTATTGTCTACTTTTTGAATAAATAAGAAATTTTAGTCAACCTTATATTTTATAGTCCAAACTATGTCTTCGATACCTTTGTCATTAAAAATATGTAAATACAACTAGAGCTTCTGGAGTCGGATTCTGAGCAAGACTAAGACATAGTATTTGGTGTGTAATATGTGAAGCATGAGGCAAGTGTGAAAGTGAGACTTGGATACTCAAGTTATTCCCAACAGAAATAGATTTAACTGTCTGGGTCTCTGATCTAAGGAAATGGGGAGATCAATGATGATGTCACACATCTCGTATTGGTGCGACATAGATGAGGTGGAGGGTCATATTCAGCGCCTTGTGTGACAAAATGGTATCACCAAAACTTAAAGGTATGTTTTATATAGTGGTGGTTAAACGAGCTTTGTGATATGAGGCAGAGTGTTGGCCAGTTAACACCTAGATTCATAAGATGCAAGTAGCGAAACAAAGGATGTTAAGATGGATGTGTGGGCATATGTATAAGGAGCGACACAATTAGGAATAAGGATATCTAGGACGTAGTGGGAGTGGCCTCCATGGTGGAAAATATGAGGGAAGGGAGACTAAGATGGTTTTTGACACGTGAAGATCGGAGAGGTGCAGATACCCTAGTAAGGAGGTATGAGAGGTTGGATATAGTAGGGTCAATGAGAGAGACATGTAGGCCAAAGAAGTATTGAGGAGAGGTGATTAGGCAGGATATAACACATCTTTAGCTTACTAAGGACATTACCTTAGATAGAAGTGTATGTAGGTCGCAAATAAGGGTAAAAGGTTAGAATTGCACAGTTGTCTTATTGCTAGCCTATTCATGTCTTTGGATGGGTGGAAGTACAGAGCTCCATGTAAGTCTTAGTATTAGCATATTCACGTAATCCTTGGCTATAGGTATTTGATTTTATCTGTGGTTTACTGTGCGTAGGTGACCTCACCCTATTATTTTTGTTAAGGTTTCTTGCAAATATGCTCCGCCACTACAAAAAAATGATCTTATATGATAATTAATTAGCTATAATAGTTTAATTGCTACTAAATATGTTTTTTTAGAGGCAACTACTAATCAAAATTATATCTTAGCACTCTTTGTTTGTGCCACTAAATCCTACAACGGCTATGAATCTAATGGCAATTAGCTAATGTCGGTAAATGATTTAAAACTCTTTGTTAATGTGCACAGTTATTGCCGCTAAAATTGTTTTTATTGTTATTGCTTTGCTATTAGCTATCATATTTTTTCTTTAATCACTTCTTTGATTTGCTTGAGCCAAGGGTTTTTCAGAAATATCATCTCTACTTCGAGAAGTAATGATAAGGTCTATGTATATAATCTACCACCCTGAGACTCGACTTTGTGGGATTTCGCTCAATTTATTGTTGTTATAAATACAACTAGAGTATAACTGCTTACACTAGTCATGAAAAACCAATTATGCTATATCAAGTTACTTAAAAAACTATTTTGAGTTAAATTAATTTAGTAAAGTATGAATCAGTTATGAACTTCCCTCCAAAAGTCTTTAATTTGTATAGATAGTTGTACAGAAGGTTGCAAAAATCATGGCTGCTCAAATTCTCTCATAGTACTTCTTCCTTTCCATACATAAATATCCAATTAGTAGCTTGTTTTGAACGTTGTTGCAAGTTGAATAAAGTTCATGTTTTCTACCAAAACAAACCCTTTCAACTATAGTAATGCTTCTTCTATTTTTGAGTTTGTTTTACTTTTTCCGATAGAGTAGAGTGTATTATTTTGCTAATTAGTTATTTGATGTACCATATATATGTTACTAGGCCTATTGAAGATGCAAATGGAGGGCCAATGCACGTCGAGGATGAACCTAATCTTGAGCTTACTTTGGCATTAAGAAATGGACCACCGCTTTCACCATCAAGAAATGTCCCACCCCTGCGACAAAATGAGCAGGCTGCAGCTGGTATTAATCTTGAGCTTTCTCTGGCAACAAGATATGTACCAGCGCCACCACCAATTATTGATCTGGCTGTAGGTACTGATCTTGAGCTTTCTCTGGCAATTAGTAACTCAACTTATGGGGAGCAGTCTTCTTCGTCCCAAATCTGGCTGGAAGACATGATGAACATGGATGATCCTAATGAAGAACATGATGATGAAACCTTTCGCCCCAATATGATTCGGTTCCTGTAGGAAATGGAGGAAAATATCAACTACTCAAGATGCTCTTTTAGGGAAAATATACCTGAGCAGTCCAATATTTTCAAAAAAAACAAAGAAGAAGAAACTGCTCTTCCTATGAAATCCAAATAAAGTACCATGGTCATGTGGTACTGATCAAGGCTTGTTGCAAACTATTTTATTTTAGCGTTTGTGTTTTGACATTATTGCTAAACTCTTGTTTTGACCTTTGATTAAACCATTTATGGGTTTATTAGAACATCCAAATTAAATTGCTTGTTTATCAATCTGCTAGTCTTTTTTAAAAAAATATTATTATTATAATCAAACCACCCAAGGTATCTTCTTAGGTGGTACTGGGGGTGTGACATGACCCCTTCAATATGTGAATTATGTCACGACCCGAGCCTACACCCTGGATGTTGCCGGCACTCGAGAATCATTGTTGGTCCCCAAGTGAACCCTCATCCTGGATGACTACAAGCGGAAAACTAACTCAAGCATACATAAGCATCAAATTGAAAGAAACGTTTAAAAATAGTTTACTGAATCTCAAAACTTTATTGAATATACTGAGTATAAAACATAAGTTTAAATAAAACATCTGAAAACTGACAGACACTCCAAAAATGTCTATCTGTGAAGCCTCTACTGTATATAGACGAGTGTCGGGACAAGACCCACGACTACTCAAAATTTTTACTGATACTAACAACTCATAAAAATGGAGTCCAACGGAAGCAAGGAGGTCTTACTCAAAAGGTGGCGAGCAAACGAACTGATCTCAACAGACTATTGAGGATCCTAAGAACCTTTCTGCATCATTAAAAGATTCAGGTCGAATGAAATCAATATATTGAATGTACGAGTATGTAATATAGCTGAATAATAATTTAGTGAATGAAAAAACATCAGTAGATATAGAAAGTAAAGAGGTAACTACTCTCTGAACTCATCGTCTAGAAATCAAAGTTTCTCATTTTTCAAAATAATACTCTCTTTCTTCATGTAATTATGACACATTTGGGAAATACTTAGTTCCCTTTTGCTCTTTCTCAAACTCCCCTTTACTTCCTAAAAAAGTCAGTTTAAAACACAATCATAGTGAAACTCAATCGGAAAGAAAGCTTTCAACTCAACGTTGTGTTAGGGGATTCTAGTGACATTAATTCATATCCAAAATCATTCCCACACTAAATAATTGACCTTAAAAACTAAGATCAATTAAGAGTCACTCGGTACAATGTTACTCACAAATGAAGAATGGTTTGAGTCTTATCTTAGAAATTTTTAGGGTGTTACAATATCTCCCCCTTGGGATCATTCATCCTCGAATGATGGCTAGACTAAGAATTGTGTAACATCCGACAAATTAAAATGAATATGAAGAAGCTTCAAATTGGAAGTAGTCATTTTTGGAAAAATTCAGAATTTGGAAATTTGGCTAAGTCCAGAATCTGGAAATTTGGAAAAATTCAAAATCTGGAAAATTTGGCTAAGTGTGGAAATCAGTGATTTTTTGCCAACTTTGAGCAGTCTTAACTCCTAGCTCAGGATGATTTAGGAGTATTTCCAGTTATGGTTGCGAATCTTGTGGAATGATCTTTCCAACGCCAGTTAGTTTGCTCGATTCCGAGTTCGTATGAGCGAGTTATGGCCATTGAAAGTTGGGCAGTTGGCAGGGAATTTGTCCGAAAATTTTAAGGGCATTTTGGTCTTTTCCCTAGCCATTTTTTTTGAGGTTATATTGTGTGTTAGGCTGATTTTGGATCATTTTTATCCCATTTTAAAAGAGAAAGAGTTAGGGTTCTTGAGAGTGAAGAAGAGAAGAAGAAGAGAAGAAGAGGAGAAGAAGAGGAGAAAGGAGATCAACAAGTTTCCGTCGTGGATTTTCGTCGGGGGTGATCCCTATCAAGGTATGTGAGTTCTTTGTGTTGTTTGATCCTTTCCCCCACACACCAAGCTCATTTTTATGATTTGAGAAAAGATTGGATTTGTGTTGAAGTTGTTGAAGTTGTTAGTTGTTGATGTTGCTAGTTGTGTTGTTGAAGTTATTGTTGGTTGTGGGACATGATTGGGTTGTGTATTTGAGTTGTAATTTATTGTATGTTGAGATATTGATGATCCTTAGTGTTTGGGGTTAAATCCATTGAAGTAAGGGTGGTTTAGAGTTGAAGAAAAGAGGGAGAACAATCGGGTTTTCTGGGGAAAGGGCTGGCGCCTGCAGAGTGCAGAGTGCCCAACAGTCCCCTTTGAAGTTGAGGGCTGGTGCCTGGCAGCGTGCCCAGCAATCCCGTTTGAAGTTGAGGGCTGGCGCCCTGCGCCTCTTAGAGCGCCAATGACGCCAATCCTTCCTGTTACCTTAATTCCCCACTTTTTCATACATGTTCCTAGGTATTATGCCTATGTTTCCTAGTTGTTTCCAACACTCCAAGGTACTTCTAAAAGTCAAGAACTCATCTGTAACATGTGATCAAACACCTTGAATCCAAAATTCCAATTCAAGGAGAGTTAGTTAGAAGGCAAGTGAAGTTAGAAATTAAGAATTAAGCTTAGAAGTTAAGCAAGTCAAGCAAGTTGTAAAGTTGTTCAAGAGTCTTTATTGAACGTTTTAACTTCATTTTTAGACTCAAGTGTCAAGTCAAGCAAAGAGTTTAGAGTTTCAAGCTAAGTAAAGAGTCTCAAGTTTCAAGTTGAGTAAAGAGTTTATAGTTGAGTTCATTTTCTCAAAGTTATTTGGGAACTATGTATTCCCAAAGGAGTTTTAAAGAAATGTCTTTACATTTAACCAAGGTTGGAAACTGAGATTTCCAAAGAGCCTTCGGAATAGTTTTTTTTTGAGTAATTATCTCATATCAGCAGGAAGAAATATGTTTTAAAAACATAAGAGCCAGTACATTTTTGGGAGTAGTATCGAGGAGTGTTCAAAGAACCTACAGCCCCCATAGAACCATGTTAGCCACCATGGGTTGAAAAGGATCATACTCTTTAGATGAATCCTTTTCAGATTAGACTAGTGAATCCATTAGGCAGTTCAGGTCTTATACCTTTGGCCGGGTATAAGATGCTCTGGCAGCGTGAGGTCGATCGCTGTATCATCACTATAGCTCTTATGTGATGGTTGTCAGTTAGAGAAACTCCCACAGCAGTTAATGTATTTTTATACACAGAAATTATTGTAATTTATATACATCAGTTCAATTGTATTTCTATATACATCTCAAGTTTATTGTATCCTTGTATACACACAGAGTTTATAGCATGTTTTAAACGGTCTTTCTTTATATCACACTTGTTTTAAATTGCCTTATATTGAAAGAAGTCAGCCAGGTTGAGTTGAGTTGAGCAAGGTAAACTTTTCAGTTTCTTCCAAATTTCCTTCTAGCCTATATTGCTTAGTTTTCCAGGTCGCATACTCGTACATTCCATGTACTGATGCCAGTGGGCCTGCATCGTCTTATGATGCAGATACATGTACCCCGGATCAGCATCCTGCACGTCGTTGATCCAGCTGAGCACTCCAGAGTCAGTGGTGAGCCTCCTTGCATTTCGGAGGACTCAATTTTTTGTGTTCTTAGTTTTTGTTTTATTAGGATGTTGCGGGGTCTGTCCCAACATCCATCTCAGTATTTTAGAGGCTTCATAGACAGACAATCAGTCAGTTAGTTTTGAGTCTCTAATCTATGTATATATGTAAATATTCTATTTTGAGATTTGAGTTGCCTTTATGGCCATACTTTATAAGTTAAGTTGTTTTGTAATATTGCATTGCATTGAGTTTTCTGTTAGGTTAGGTTTCCGCTGAGTTAAGAAAGCCAGGTAAAGGGTTCGCTTGGGACCAGAAAGGGTCTAGGGGTGCCGGTCCCGCCCAGGGTGTAGGCTCGGGGCGTGACAAACTTGGTATCAGAGCACATAGTTCAAGAGTCCTAGGGAGTCTATGAAGCCGTGTCTGTAGAGTCCTAGTTATCGGTGTGAAGCGCACCACGTCTATAATTGGGAGGCTGCAACATTTAGGAAGATTTCTCATTTCTTTCACACTTATTTCATGCGTTAGAGTTGATCTCTAAAAAGTTTCTTTCTAATCCGTGCTTGCGCGTGTTTTCAGATAATCGTGCCTCCACGAAGAGTTGGTAGAGGGCGTCTTCCTAGACGTTATGTTGATGAGCAAGATTTACCTTATGCCCCGGGAGTGCAAGATCAAAGGGAACTTTCTAATGCTGAGTTTAGAGAGGAAATTAGAATTCTGTGTCAAGCAGTGACTAATCAAATTGGTCAGCAATGAGGAGCTCGACATGAAGGAGTTGACACTTCAAAGATTCGTGAGTTCTTGGGGATGAATCCTCCGAGTTTCATGGGTTAGAGTACTACTGAGGATCCAGAGAACTTCATTGAGGAGTTGAAGAAGATTTTTGATGTGATGCAAATGACAGTTATTGAGCTGGTTGAACTAGCTGCGTATCAATTGAAGGATGCTGCTAGAACTTGGTTCGACCAGTGGAAAGGGGGCAGAGTTAAGAATGCACCACCTGTGAGTTGGGCCTGTTTTGAGGAAGCTTTCTTGAGGCATTTCTTTCCTCGAGAATTGAGAGAGGCCAAGATACATGAGTTCCTCACACTTAAGCAAGAGTCCTTGAGTGTTCATGAGTACAGTTTGAAGTTCACACAATTATCCCGCTATACTCCGGAGATGGTTGCGGACATGAAGAATGGAATGAGTTTGTTTGTTGCTGGGTTATCTCTGTTATCAAGTAAGGAAGGTAGGGCTGCAATGCTTATCGGGGACATGGACATATCCAGGTTTATGGTTTATGTGCAGCAGGTTGAGGAAGAGAAGCTGAGGGACAGAGAAGAGTTCAGATATAAGAGAGCTAAGACCGTGAACGAGTACGGGAAGCAGATAGGTAATTCAAACCGTTCTTCCTTTCAGCAAAGGCAAAAGGGAACTGCTCCATCATCTGCTAGAGCACCTGCACCCGGATACAGAGGTGAATTTAATGTTCAAAATTCGAAGGACTTCAGGGCTAGACCAGCACAATCTTTGGGTAGTGTGGCGCAAAGGAGTAGTAAGCCTCTTGCCTGCGCCAAGTGTGGTAGGAACCACTCAGGTATTTGTCGAGAGGGCTCCATTGGTTGTTTCAAGTGTGGTCAGAATGGACATTTCATGCGAGAGTGTCCGAAGAGTAGGCAGGGTAGTAGGGGCAATAAAGCACAGTCTTCTTCAGTTGTTCCCCCAGACAGGACGACACATAGAGGAACTACTTCTAGTACCAGTGGAGGAGCAAACCACCTTTATGGAATCACCAGTCGCCATGAGTAAGAGAATTCTCCAAATGTTGTCACTGTTATGATCAAGGTCTTCTCTTTTGATGTGTATGCTTTGTTAGATCCAGGAACAAGTTTATCTTTTGTAACTCCTTATGTTGCAAATAAGTTTGAGGTTCTTCCTGAAAGACTTTGTGAACCCTTTTGTGTTTCTATACCTAGTGGGGAGTCTATTCTAGCGGAAAGAGTTTATCGTGATTGTCCTGTTCCTATCAATCACAAGAGCACCATGGTTGATTTGGTTGAGTTAGACATGGTAGATTTTGATGTCATTCTAGGTATGGATTGGGTTCATGCTTGTTATGCATCAATAGATTGTAAAACTCGAGCAGTCAAGTCTTAGTTTCCAAATGAGGCAGTCATAGAGTGGAGTAGCAGTTCAGAAGTGCCTAAGGGTCATTTTGTTTAGTACCTTAAGGCAAGAAAGTTAGTTTCGAAGGGTTGTGTCTATCACTTAGTCTGAGTTCATGACTTTAGTGTTGAGATACCTCCTTTTTCAGGCAGTTCCTGTAGTAAGAGAGTTTCCAGAAGTGTTTCTTGATGATCTACCCGGAATTCCTCCTGAGAGAGATAGATTTCGGCATAGATCTCATTCCAGATACTCATCCTATCTCAATTCTGCCATATAGAATGGCACCAGCAGAGTTGAAAGAGCAGTTGAAAGATCTCCTAGATAAAGGTTTCATTCGACCAAGTGTCTCACCTTGGGGCGCTCCGGTCTTATTTGTGAGAAAGAAAGATGGTTTCCTTAGAATGTGTATAGACTACTGCCAGTTGAATAAGGTTACCATCAAGAACAAGTACCCTCTTCCGAGGATTGATGATCTTTTCGATCAGCTTCATGGTGCCACTTGTTTTTCAAAGATTGACCTCCGATCAGGCTATCATAAGTTAAGGGTAAGGGAATGTGATATCCCAAAGACAACTTTCAGAACCAGGTATGGTCATTATGAGTTTTTAGTTATGTCCTTTGGTTTGACCAATGCACCGGCAACCTTCATGGACTTGATGAATAGAGTCTTCAAACCTTATTTAGATATGTTTGTTATTGTCTTTATTGATGACATAATAATCTATTCAAGTAATGACAAAGATCATGCTAGCCATCTCAGAATAGTTCTTCAGACTTTGAAAGACAAGGAGTTGTATGCCAAGTTCTCTAAGTGTGAGTTTTGGCTTAAGTTTGTGGCGTTCCTAGGCCACATTGTGTCCGGTGATGGAATTAAAGTTGATACTCAGAAAATTGAGGCATGCAGAATTGGCCTAAACCCACATCTCCAACTGAAATTAGGAGTTTCTTGGGTTTGGCTGGCTATTATAGAAGGTTTGTTGAAGGGTTCTCGACTATTGCATCTCCTTTGACCAAGTTGACTCAGAAGACAGTGAAATTTCAATGGTCTGACGCTTGTGAGAAAAGCTTTCAGGAATTGAAAAAGAGATTGATTACAGCTCCAGTTTTGACGGTACCTGAAGGTACTCAAGGTTTTGTGGTGTATTGTGATGCATCTAGAATTGGTTTGGGTTGTGTCTTAATGCAGAATGGCAAAGTTATAGCTTATGCCTCCAGACAGTTGAAGGTTCATGAGAAGAACTACCCAACCCATGACTTAGAGCTAGCTACTGTAGTATTTGCTTTGAAGATATGGCGTCATTACTTGTATGGTGTGCATGTCGACATATTCACTGATCACAAGAGCCTTCAATATGTGCTTACTCAAAAAGAGCTTAATCTCAGACAGAGGAGGTGGTTACAGTTACTCAAGGATTATGAACTGAGTATTCTTTACCACCCAGGTAAGGCTAATGTTGTTGCTGATTCTTTGAGTAGGTTGTCTATGGGTAGCACCGCCCATATTGAAGAAGGAAGGAGAGATATTGCAAAAGATGTGCACAGACTGGCATGCGTGGGAGTCAGATTTACAGATTCACAGAAGGAGGAATAACGGTGATGAGTAGGGCCGAGTCATCATTAATGTCAGAAGTGCAAGAGAAGAAAGATCAAGATCCCATTTTGCTTGAGTTGAAGGAAAATGTTCAAAAGCAAAGAGTGTTAGCTTTTGAACAAGGGGGAGATGGTGTTTTGAGATTTCAAGGTAGATTGTGTGTTCCTAGGGTAGATTGACTCCAAGAGAAAATTATAGAGGAAGCTCACAGCTCTAGATATTCTATTCATCCGGGTTCCACCAAGATGTATCGTGATTTGCGTGAAGTTTATTGGTGGAATGGCATGAAGAAGGACATTGCTGAGTTTGTTGCTAAGTGTCCAAATTGCCAACAAGTGAAAATTGAACACCAAAGGCCCGGTGGTTTGGCTCAGAGGATAGAACTTCCAGAGTGGAAGTGGGAGATGATCAATATGGATTTCATCACAGGGTTGCCAAGGTCTCGCAGACAGCATGATTCTATTTGGGTAATTGTCGACCAAATGACAAAGTCAGCTCATTTTCTACCGGTAAAGACTACCAATATAGCAGAAGATTATGCCAAGTTGTATGTTCAAGAGATAGTGAGACTTCATGGAG
>JAJOOH010024684.1:0-10040 GCA_029582605.1 Solanum gracilifrons
AGGAAGTTTAAAATCTGGAAATAGTTATTTTTGGAAAGTATAAGGAAATCTGGAAAATTTTAAGTAAGTTAAAGTGAGTTTTTGGTCAACTTCAAACAGCCATAACTCCTAGCTCAGGATGATTTAGGTGTAGTTCCAGATATGGTTGGAAAACTCTTGTAATGATCTTTCCAACTCCGCTAAGTTTAGACAATTCCGAGCTAGTATGAGTGAGTAATCCCGTTTGGAAGTTGGGCTGTTCGAATAACGAAATGCCCAATCCGGATTTTTTGAAGGGTAGTTTGGTCGTTTCCTTACCCAATTAATTAAATTCGTTTTCAATAAAATAGTTGGAGTAAAAAATGAGTTAGTTCAGTTTACACTTTTGATAAATAGAGTTAGGGATTTTGGAGAAAGAACGCAAGACAAAGGAGAAGAGGAAAAACAAGATTCGCCAAAGAACGATAGATTTTGGTTGTGGATTCGCCAAGGAATTGACCCTACAAGGTATGTGAGTCTTTCATAGCGTTGGGTTCGTTCACCCACGCGCCAAGCTTGTTTATTTCAGCGAAATTCGTCCTAAAAGAGTTTGAAAGTTGATGTTCTTAGTAGATATTCTTGAATTTGAATGTCGTTCTTGAATTGGGCTGAATTGAGGAGTTTTTGAGATCTTTACGTTGAGTCTTAGAGTTGTTTTTAGTTAGGTTCTTGAGTACATTTACAGGGTATCTGAATCTAAAATGAATTTGAGAACAATAGTCGAGTTTAGGCGAATTGGGGTTGGAAAATGAAGAAGGAAAAAGTCGGACAAGGAACAGGTTCCAGGTCCGCGTAGCGACCTGTTCCTTTAGGGTGAAAAAGTTTCTCCATGTCGCGGTTAGGACACGGACTCCTCTGTCTCAAATTTAATTTTGCGACCTTTATTTAGAAACATCTCTGCGTCGCGGACTTGTTCCAAGACGGTGATTTCGTGAATTTTACTCATGTTTAGCTATCTAAAATCATTCTTAAACAACATGAGATCTTTCCACACACCAATCATAATCCTTGAATCCATGATTCAATTCAAGGATCAGTTAAGAGTCAAGTCAAGAGCACTTAAGATCAAAGGCAAGAGAAGTCAAGAGTCTAGTAAGAGAAGTTCATTTCAAGTTTTCATAAGTCTTTTACAAACGTTTTAACTTTGTTTTAAAACTTAAGTTTTGAATTTGAGTAAAGAGTAAGAGCAAAGTTCCTTTTCTTTAAAATGATATGTGTGAACTAAGTATTTCCAAGAGTAAATGTTTTCACATTTAAGGTGAGAGGAAACTGAGATTTCCAAAATAGTTTTGAACATCAAAAGGGAACATTGATTCCAAGAGAGCTTTTTAAGCTAAGTTTGAGCAATTATCTCAAACCAGAGAAGAAGTTGTTTTAAAAACATATGAGCTAAATATATTTTGGGAGTAGTATTGAATACCGATATGGGGACGCGAGTTCATATTAACTCAAGCCCACATAAATCATGTAGCCATCATGGGCAGAAAAAGGATCATACTTTTTAGATGATTCCTTAGTGCTTTTTAGCATAGACTAGTGGATCCACTTAGTAGTTCAAGTTCTATAACGATGGCAAGGTATAGGATGGTCCTTGGCAACGTGAGGTAAAATGTTGTACCATCACTTAGGCTCATAGTGATGGTTGTCGGTTAGAGAATCTCTCACATAAGTTATATTACTTTCTAAATGAGTAAAGTTAAGTTTGTTATTGCTATATCTTTAGCAAACTAAATTTTTTTCCAGTTATTTTATAAGCTTTATATATATCGCATGTGTTTTATTGCTTTATATTGAGTTGAGTCTCCATGAGTTGAGAATAGCGAGGTAGGTGTTTCTTCCATAATCTCTTTCGAGCCTATGCTTGTTAGTATTCCAACTCACATACTCGTACATGCAATGTATTGATTCCAGTTGACCTGCATCTTATTATGATGCAGATATAGGTAACCAAGATCAGCATCCAGCGCCTTGTTGATCCAACTTGAGCATTCAGAGTCCGTCGGTGAGCCTCTTTGCATTTCAGAGGACTCTTTTATTTGCTTTTTAGTCTTTCAGATGTTAGGATGATCGGGGGTCCTTTCCCGACATCCCTCTTTGTTATAGAGGCTTCATAGATAGTTAAGTAGTTCAGTAGTCTTTGCGTTATCATTCTTATGTTAAAGACTTGGGTTGCCACTTTTGGCCAAGTTGAATGTTTAATCTTTAAAACATTCTTAGTTATTTTATTATTCATTTAAGTTAAGTTCATTGATCATTATAGATATGAATATTGTCTTTCATTGAATTAAGTAAGCCAGGACAAAGGTTCGCTTGAGGCCATCAATGGTCTTCGAGTGCCAGTCCCGCCCAGGGTGTAGGCTCGGGGAGTGACAATAACTTCTTCATCGCTACTACAACCATAACACAGGCCTTCTTCCTCATATTCGTCACTATCAAATCCAATTGAGTTATTATTAGTAAGTACATGTAATAGTCTAGTGCAACAATGTGGGGGTTCAACAACAAATACACGATCAAACATACAAATTGTGGCCAAGATTTGTCGAAGACGTTGTCGACACTACCTTGTTATTTTTCTTTGTTCTTGCGTTACTTTCATCTCGCCAATCGTCTGTATCCCATCTCTTTTGGATTCACCGCCTAAGAATATCGAGATTAAGGAAAACACTTATCTTGCAGCTTTGTGGCCTCCTTTTGATGCTTTCTCCAGCATTTCAAGTGCTTCATCTGTATTTTTATTTTCGAAATAGTTCTTCTAAAACTAATAACACATAACAATGAATTAGAATGGATTAAAGCTTTGATAAAATTCTTTAACCAGCCATCATTATTTCCACATTCTATGCATCGGTTCATGAACGACTCAAAATTTCTGTAATTTTCATAGGTTGGGAGCCTAAATGGACGAATCGGAACGTCTAACAGTGACAGATTCGTATAAACCTGCTGTTGACATCCTATTTCGTTAAAAAGTTTTAAACTAAAAAATTGTCGGGTTAGTAGACATGAAGTAAACAATACATTTGGAAAAAAATAGTATTACCTTAGTCTGAAATTAATCAAATCCTTGCACGATTTAGAAGCCACCCTTTATACAATCTTATCAAGTAATCCACTGTCTAGGGATTCAAAGGAAGAGGAGATCGTCTTCATATTTTTCATTGAAGGATGATTTTGGTAAGAGGTTAGAATGAAAAGGTGTGTAGATTTCTAGGGCTTTGTGGTTTCTTAAAAGGTTGGATGCAAAGAGTGTAAAAGACGCGTTGAAATTTCAACTAGGTCTGACACCCTACATTAATTGTGTAAAAGTCGCGTTGAAATACTATTTAGTGTACCATTCTTATATTAAATAATTGAATTTTGTAGTCTGAATTTTGGAGTCTGAATTTTAAACGTCAAAATAAGTTTGGATAAAGAGAGTTTCTTTGAAAAATAAGAAATTTATGGGCGAGTCTTCATATTTTTAAAATTAAACAAATCGACTTCATATTTTGGGCGAGTCTTACCACAAAAATGTATAATCAATAGAACTCCGATATGGATATCAAACATAAAGCATAAAACTGAAAGAAAATTGTTATAGTTAGTCACTAATGAGTCATAGTATAATTATGTAGTGGATTCCACAATCAAATAAGTCGATACTTTCCACAAAATATATTTACATTATAATCATAATACGAAATATATTTACATTATAAACATACAATTATTACGTAAAGGGCTAATAATTGCGGGAGTTCCAAATTTCTTCATCACTGCTACAACCATAGCAATTCTCATTCTCTAAATTATCCAAGCCATTGTTACGAACAAGAGGAACATGCTTAACAGTGCAAAAACGCGGGGGTTTATTTTCAAATAAAGGATGTAACACAAAATATAATGTAAGATTTGTTGAAATCTACGTTGATACTGCCTTGTTATCTCTCTTTGTTTTTGTGTTGCCTTGATTTCGCCAATTGTCTTTACCCCTTGTTGGCTATATACACTGCCTAAGTATAGCAAGATTAAAGCAAAAGCATATGTTGCAGCTCCGTGTCCTCCTTTTAAAGCTTTGCCAATTAATTCTAGTACAACATCTGGATTTATATTTCTAAAGAAACTAAACTGAAAAAATAATTAAATTAAATAGACATCTATTAATTATAACGAATTAACAACTCGAATACATACGAAAGATAATTAAAAGAAATTATTACCATGCCTTTCTGACATTTGTCTATGAAAGTGTTGAATGATATATTCGTCACATCATTTAAGCGTATGAATGGACTAATGTGAACGTCTTGCAGCGACACCTTCCCATATACCCATTGTTGACTTCCTATATCATTAAGAAGTTTGCAACTACAGAATCTATGGGTAAGTAAACAATAAATAATAAATTAACTTAAATTTTTCTACATACCTTAGTCGAAGATTTATTAAATCTTTGAATGATGATGAAGCCACCCTTTCTACAATTTCTTCAACCAAACCCCTATCAATGGAATCAAATGCAGAACGTATCCTCTTCAATTTTTTGATTGAAGGTAGATTTTCGGATTCAAACATGTAACAATTCAAAGTGATTAATTTTATGAAGGTAGATTTTCGAATTCAAACAAGTAACAATTTGATAAAGCATGTTGTGAGTATTGTGTGTGTTATACCTGGAATAATGACATGTGTCTATTCTTGTGATTTCAACATCTGTCTTTTCTTCTTCTTCTTGTTATATCCTTTTTTTTAAAAAAAAAATTATCCAAAAAAAAAAAAGTGAAAAATACTAGTAGTACTGTAATAATTAAAATTAAAACAGTGAAAAGTGAAATTGATAAAATATATTTTGTTTCGTTAATATAAACGAATGTTATTGTAGCGCGAATGGTTAAAGCTTAAACGATTAGTCTATAGGTCACGTGTTCGAATCTAGGTTTAGGTCCCCACTTTTTTTAATTACTCTTTGTAGGTTTGATGATTTAAATATTTGTAAATTTCTTATGTTTTTGGGTAAAGAAGATTGTAAAAGTTTTTATTTGTATTCTTTTTACAATATGTGATGATTTTTCATTATTAAGTCGAATCGTTATGATGAAAGTAAACGTAAAGGACATATTATTATATGAGTGATCCTCCTTCACAATTACAACTCAATTGAATGTGATGAATATAATCATGATCAAGATATAATTGGGTATTATATCTTAATAGAATGAGTTATGGTACATGTCAACCTTTGATCAATTTATTTTCACATTTTAGGGGTGTTTAGACTATATTTATTGATAATATGTCATTTTTAAATTGCCTAGTGATATTCATTAAACAATTGATATGAAAACGAATACATAAATTTCCTTTCGCTTTTATTAATGAATGTTATTGCAGCGCGAATGGTTAAATCTAATGTTTAGTCGATAGGTCACAATTTTGAATCTAGGTTAGGTCCCCACATTTTTTTTCTAAAAATAAAATTATCATTTATATTATGAGAAACTATTTTTTAACAACAGCCTTGTAACAAACGTAACATTTTATTTTCTCTTAACTAAGAAGAGTGAAAGAAAATTCAACTCATCAAATCAAATCTTTTCAAAATGCTAGGTTTACTCAAGTAGTTCTCTTACACTTGAACAATCAATAATACCATTCCATCGGTTCCCGTTCGTTATATTTTATTTTTCGACTAGAAATTTTTCATATACGAATAAATTTATTTTCCATGAAATTAATAATTAAAGGTCTGAAATAATTGATGAGGAAAAATTATTAAATGATTAAATTAATTAATTAAATTTTATTTTCCAAGGTTCTAATAAAATTGATTAATCAATGGATTTGGCTTAAAAAAGAAGAGTGAAAGAAAATTCAACTCATCAAATCAAATCTTTTCAAAATGCTAGGTGTACTCAAGTAGTTCTCTTAGGCTTGAACAACTAATCTATTCCGTCGGTTCCCGTTCATTATATTTTATTTTTCGACTAGGAATTTTTCATATAAGAATAAATTTATTTTCCATGAAATTAATAATTAAAGGACTGAGATAATTGATGAGGAAAAATTATTAAATGATTAAATTAATTAATTAATTTTTATTTTGTAACCTTCTAATAAATTGATTGATTAATGGATTTGGCTTAAAAAAGAAGAGTGAAAGAAAATTCAACTCATCAAATCAAATCTTTATTTTTCGAGTAACAATTTTTGCAGAGGAATTATCTAGTGAAATTTGTAAAAATAATATTAAAATATTAGTGATTAAATTAATTAATAAATTTTTATTTTCTTACCTTCGAATAAAACTGATTAATTAATTGTTTTGACTTAAAAAAGAGAAAAGTGAAATAATTAAAGTTATGATCACACTAATTTGCAAAGTTAATTGGATAATATTTGCACACTTTGAGAACACCACATTACTATACTAATTTTACCATTTGCTCCCAACCAAGTTTCTCTTGGAGCCAAACCGTCACATTTGGTTCCAATATTTTGACTATAAATAAAGACTCCCGCTAATTGTATTTCTCACACCCAAAGCATTTCAAAGAATCACTTTACACCAACTGTGATAAAATATGGAAAACTACCAAACTCCTGATAACAAACGAAGGGCAATTTCATTCCCTACCTCTTTGGAGGTTGTGGAAAAATTATATTACCTTAAATGCAATTCGTGCAAGAAGATGGAGGACGAAGTGGCGGAGTTATCGGATGGAAAGGAAATAGGTGGGTAGAAATGATGTTATTAATGGATGATCCACCCCTCCTCAAAACCTTCGAGATATACGTGAAGGTGGTGGCCCAATCACCCAACGGTTTCACTGTTAATCTCGATGGAGTTCATGAAATAACTCCCGCAGTTGGAGAGGTAAATTCGGTTGATGGTTGGTTCAAGGTGAAGAGGGGTTGCCAAAGAAATCTGCAGTTGTAGTTTAATGGGTAGAACATAAGGATGCTGGATGAGGTCCTTTTCAGATGGTTTCTAATTTCACCTTTTTTATTTTGTTTTTATTTTCTTTACACCCCTTGCCTAATGCATGATGCATGGGTGGAGTGGACTTCCGGGTGGAGTATGTAAATGTTTTTTTTGTTTTCTTTTAATAAAAAAAACATTTTCACCTTCTAGGTTAGGGTATACATTTATTAATAAAATTGAACGTAGATACATTTGAATGTAAACAATGATGAACCAAAATATCATTAAAAAAAACAGAAAAAACACATATAAAAATTCCTAAGTAATGTGAACCACCATAAAACAATGTAATTTCTTCATCAGTACTACAACCGTAACAATAGTCACCTACCTCACATTGATCACTATCCAAGACCATTTTGTGATAAGTAAATGGATGCTTATTTGTGCAACAAGGACTGGGTTTTTCAATAAATAAATTATTCAAAATCCACGTTATGCTTAACAATTGTCGAAGACGATTTCAACAATGCATTGTTAGTCTTCTTTGATGTTGCGTTAGTTTCATCTTCCCAATAGTGTTTATCCTATCTCACCTATATTCACCGCCTATGGATATTGAGAATATAGCCAAAGCGTATGATGCAGCAGTGTGACCTGCTTTTGATGCTTTCTCCAGTAATGGTATTGTAGCATCTGAATCTTCATAGCTGCAAAACAACTTCCAAAATACAAACACATATCCGTTAGTTTAGAACGAATTTAAGGAAGTGAATACATCAGAAAGTAATTTAATTAATGTTATTACCACGCCTTTTCTATACATGGCCTCTGTATTTCCACAATCGATGCACACGCTCATGAAAGAATCGTATGTTTTGAACGTTTTTGATGCTCGGCGCATCAATATCTGAAGCGGAACATCATTCAGCGAGAGTTTCTTGTAAACCCACCGTTCACATCCTATTTCATTAAATAACTTGCAACTGGAAAATATCTATAGGTTATTAAATGTGAATGTAAACAATTGATTTCGTTGAAAAATTTATATAACTCAGTCTTAGATTTATTAAATCTTTGCGTGAGGCTGAAGCCACCCTTTCTACAATTTCATCAAGTAGACCCTTATCAAAGGATGCAAAAGAAGAACGTATCCTCTTCATTTCATTAATTGAAGGATGATTTTTGTGTTCTAAGATGTTACAATGCAAAGTGGTGATGTTTGCTAAATTACATTTATAAAAGCGAAAATATTGAGTGTTAGCACTATCAAGGAATTTATATTTTTTGTTTCCAACAATTTTTACCTCAACATAGTTTCACATAACTGAACCCATCACATAATTGAGTGAACTTGTTGTGAATGCGGATAGCTTAGAGGCTAGCCAAGTTGTTGGGCCTGGGACTAAGCAACAAAGAGGCCCAAGAATTAGACAGCCTAAAAATAGATTTTCTTGGGATCCAGGTTGAGTAGAGTTTAAATGATTGCCGTGCGTGGTTAGGGAGGATTATGCATATTACATTGTCACTTTGATCTTAATAATATAAATTTCAAATATTTAACAATTAATGATGAAAATTCACTTAAAAAATCTATATATAAGATGTATGATTACAAATTACATGAATATTCTAATTAATTCTACCACCACCTCGACCACCTCTACCAGCCCTTCTACCAGCACCCCGTCTCCCACCACCCCTCCGACCTAGGCTAATCTCACCCACTTGAGATGCATCATAATATGCTCTAGTCCACCTTCCACCAACTGTAACATCTCGCAATTAGAAAGAGCTAGAAAGAAGTTTAAAAATCTGGAAAAAGTTATTTTTGGAAGGTACAATGAAAATCTGGAAAATTGTAAGCAAGTTAAAGTTGAGTTTTGCTCAACTTTAAACGACCATAGCTAATAGCTCAGGAGGATTTAGGTGTAGTTCCAAATATGGTTGGAAAGCCCTTGGAATGATTTTTCCAACGCCTCCAAGTTTGTGCGATTCCGAGTTCGTATGAGCAAGTTATGCCCTTTGGACATTGGGCTGTTGGATTAAGGAAATGTCCACTCCGGAAATATAAGGGGTATTTTAGTCTTTTCACTGCCTTATTATTTTAATTCGATTTTAGTATTTTAATATGAGTCAATTCAGGACTTAGTCAATTTTAGAACTTTGGATTTCGCGCTAGGGCTAAGGAGAAAGGAGAAGAGAAAAGAAGAAGGAGAAAAGGGCTAATTCATCAACATCAATCAAGGAACTTGGTGTTTCGCCAGGGATTTACTTCTATCAGGTATGTGAGGCTCTCATAACGTTGGGATCGTTCTCCCACGTGCCAAGCATATTTATTTCAGTTTGGATTCGTTCTAAAAACATTTGAATATTGATTATCTTGATACCTATTCTTGAATTCATATATTGTTCTTGAATTTGACTGAGTTAGGAAGTTCCTGAGTTCGTTACGTCGCATTATAGGGTCATTTTGAGTTAGGTTCTTAGGTACATTTGCTGGGTATCTGTATCTAAAAGTAATTTGAGAAAAAGAACCGAGTTTGGGTGAATTGGGGTTGGAAAACGAAGAAGAAATTTCGTCAGACGAAATGAAAGGGTGGTTGCGCGTCACGCGCCTAGTGCCTTGATTTGATCATTTCAGCTTCGCGTTGCGGAATTGACACGAGGTGTTTTGCATCAAAAGATGTTTTCGGAACCGAAATTAAATTATGCCTCCGCATCGGGGACCCACTTTCAAATATTGATTTTTGGTCTTATCTCATGTTTAACTATCTAGAATCATTCCTAAACATCATGAGAGATTTCCAACCATAAATCTTAATCCTTGAATCCATAATTCAAATCAAGGATCAGTTAAGAGTCAAGTCAAGAGAAGATAAGGTCAAAGTCAAGTCAAGTCAAGAGCAGTTAAGGTCAAGTCAAGAGAAGTCAAGTGTCAAGTTAAGATGAGTTCTTAAAGTTTTCAAAAGTCTTTCACAAATGTTTTAACTTTGTTTTAACACTTAAGCTTCGAGTTCAGTAAGGATATAAAGTTGAAGTTCTTTTCTTCAAAGAAGTATATGGGGACTATGTATTCCCAAAGAAATTTAAATATGTTTTCACATTTTAAATAAGA
>JAJOOH010024686.1:0-11725 GCA_029582605.1 Solanum gracilifrons
ATAAGGTCTAAATATTAACAATAACACCATATTGATAAGAAATCAATTGGTGTGGTAATCAATTAAACATACCAATTTAACAAGATCACAAATAATAATAAAATTTCGAATTAGGTATTTTTATACGCACAATAACTTACGTTGGTGCGGTAATCAATTAAACATAAAGTTATACCAAAAAATATTCAATGAATCGGTTGTTTAATAACCACCAAAGTTAATTGCTATACCACCAAAAAGTATCACTCGTAGAAAAACATATTACTTAAACATAATAATATAACAAAAAAAACTAAATTTATACCAAAAAACGTACGTGATGAGTCCCATGCTATTAAACCTAAAAGATTACCAGATGCACCATGCTAATAATCAAATCATATAAATTTTATGATACACCACAATGACGTACAATATAAACAAACAAATAATTATCGAAAACATTAAACACCGACGGTGTGAAAAAACAAATATTAGCAACGTAAAAAAATACCAAATCAATCATTTTTTGTTCACATATTTGATGAGTCCCATCGCCTGTTGTGTTGTATTAAAATTGAAAAATTGTTGGTATCCATTTTGAATTGTCGATCAAAGTAGTCAGAGTTTTATTTTTGTTAGAAATCTCTCTTCTTGGGAGATAATATTTAACAAATCTGAGTAAATCAGGCAAGGTAAAATAATTGGAGAAAATTAAGGGATATGTGATTTGGTGGGTGACTCATTCTACGTTTCTTTTTTTTATATAAAAAAAATAATATAAAAATATATATATTAATTCTAGTTTTGTAAAAAAACTATTGCTATATAAGTGAAAAAAAAAGTATTGTTATATAGTAGTAATTAAGGTACTTAAATTGTATACTTAAGTTTTTTACCCTTTTTTTTAACCAGCCGCTCTTGGGATCCCACATGATGCTTTCTTGGGGACTCGAACTCACAACCTTAAGGTTGGAAGTAAGGAGTGCTTACCAACCGATCAACTCTTCTTGTCTCTCATTTTTATTTTATTTTTAACTTCATTCACTTCTTTCAAATTTAACTTCTGTAGAAATAATATATTATATGATTATTTATACACATACACAAATGCATGAAATTTACCACCCACAATTCATTAAATTGTATATTTTTTAAAATATTATTAAATATATTCAGTACGATTCTGTTATTTTATTTATTTATTTTTAAAAATTATTCAGTACAATTATAAATTTATATAAAATTAAACTTTCATTTTGATTAAAAAAATTTGAATAATCGGTTCAACTTGATCTATAAATCAATTGTTTTGAAAAATCATTGATACCCATAACTATAGTACTTCATCATAATATATTTGAAATCCTAGTTGGTTCATTTCTTTCATTTGTGCTTTCATTTTTTAGTTTATTTCAATTTTCACAGTGATGAAAAAAGTTAAAAGAAATTCATGAAATATTTCGCACCTTTGCAAAGTCTAAGTTTGTAAGTCGATGTTATCTCTGTATAGTTTTTCTACGTACGTATGTGGAATTACTATTAAATATGTATATAATTTTAGGCAGAAGCAAATAGATCGACTTAGTCTATGCATTTTACCAATCACAAATCGATAGACAAACACAAAAATTAGCACCAAGACTTGAGAAATTATTTTTTCTATCCTCTTTATCGATGAAAGTGTATCAAATAAAACACAAAGGTGTTAAACCAACAAATATTAGCAATATAGTGGTAGAACCTTACCCACTCACGGTACTTATAACCAGGATTGTATTTTTCAAATGATGCATTTTATAAATGCATAATTTAAGAGAGTTGATGAATTGAACTTTTTCATTTTAAATCGACCGAATTCGTTGGTTTTAATATTTTCCCTCGCCAATTAACGCATGGACTCTTTCTATTTCTTATGAAGCACTTGTATTATTCTTTTTGTAACTTGTAACTTGTAATTTTGAACAATTGGAGACAAAAAAATTGTATTTAGCTATGAATTTTTTTCGCAGCAAATAGTTGAATTATTCACTACAAATTTTAAGTCGTCGCTATGTAGCACCATACATATTTTGTGACAATTATTTTGTTGTAACTAAATCACAGATTGATTAGAGACAATAAAATCTTTGTCACCAATTATTTATATTAATAGTGACGAAAATAAATGTCATAATTAAATCTAAATTTTTATAGATAAAACTTATAATATTTAACTACAAACTCTAATTTGTCAATATTGTAAGAACATATTTTTTTAGATGAAATTCTTTTGTGTCCAAAAATTAATAAATTTTAAGACAAAAAAATAATTTGTCATGAATTAGATACATTATTAGTGACGAAATAATGTGTCAATGATAATTTTAAATTTGTGACTAACACTACTTAATAAATGGCGCCAATTAATTTTTTGGTGGGAAACTTTAGTGGACAAAACTTTGCTACGGATTTTTATGTTTCGTCACTAAAAGTGTGTGTCTCATATATTTAAACACAAAAAGTAAATCTTGTCACTAAAAGTGAACAATTAGTGACGAATTTGAGGTCGTAGCTAATAATTTTGTAGCTATATACGTATTAGCACATGGATCAGACGCCCATGAGCCCCCAATTATTTTTTCTAAAAAAACATTATGAGGACATCAGTAATGAATTGGGTAACCATCACACATACTTACACCATTTTTTAATGCATATCTTCGCATTTACATGCCAATTTTTAGGAATAACCCAAATTTCTCAGTTTTTCGTGTAAATTAGCCCATTAGATATGGCGCCTTAGAGCACCTAAAAATATTTTCTAAAAAAACTTTATGAGGACCTCCATAATGAGTTAGGGAACCATCACATACACTCACAACATTTTTAACGCATATTTTTGCATTTATAGGCCTCTTTTTAGGAATTATCCAAATTTCTTGATTTTTTGTGTGTATTAGCACATTGATCTGACGCCTCGGAGCACCAAAAAAATTTTCTGAAAAAAATTTATGAGGACCTCCGTAATGAGTTGGGGAACCATTTCGTATACTCACACCATTTTTAATGCATATTTCTCATTTACAGATCATTTATTAGGAATTGCCCAAATTCTCTGGTTCTTCGTGTGTCATGGATCTGGCGCCTTGGAGCACCCAAATATTTTTTCTAAAAAATATTATGAGGACCTCCGTAATGAATTGAGGAACCATCACGTATACTCACACCATTTTTTAATGCATATTTCGCATTTATAAGCCATTTTTAGGAATTACCCAAATTCTTCGATTTTTCCCATGTATTAGCCCATGGATTTGGCGCCTCAGAGCACTCAAAAATGTTTTCTGAAAAAAACTTTATGAGGACCTCAGTAATAAGTTAAGAAACCATCAAATATACTCACAACATTTTTAATGCATATTTTCACATTTACAGGCAATTTTATAGAAATTATCCAAATTTCTCAATTTTTTGTGTGTATTATAGCCCATTGATCTTGCGCCCCAGCGCACTCGAAATGTTTTTTGGCAAAAAATTTATGAGAACCTCCATAATGAATTAGGGAATCATTACACATACTCACACCATTTTTAACGCATATTTTTGCATTTACAAGCCAGCCATTTTTAGAAATTACCCACATTTCTCGATTTTTCGCATGTATTAGTTCATGGATCTAGCGCCTTAGAGATCCCAAAAAAAATTTCTGAAAAAAAACTTGATGAGGACCTTAGTAATGAGTTAGGGAACAATCACATATACTCACAATATTTTTTAACAAATAGTTTCGCATTTACATGCCATTTTATAGGAATTACTCCAATTTCTCAGTTTTCCTTGTGTATATTAGCCCATGGATCTGGCGCTTTGGAGTACCCAAAATTTTTTTTGAAAAAACTTTAAGAAGACCTCTGGAATGAGTTGGGGAACCATCACGTATACTCATACCTTTTTAACGCACATTTTTGCATTTATAGACCATTTTTTAGGAATTACCCTAATTCCTCTGTTTTACATATGTATTAGCTAGCCCATGGATCTGGCACCCCAGAGCACCTAAAGATTTTTTTGAAAAAACTTTATGAGGATCTCCATAATGAATTGGGGAACCATCACGTATACTCACATCATTTTAAAGCATATTTTCGCATTTATAGGCCATTTTTTGGAATTACCCAAATTTCTCGTTTTTTCATGTGTTAAGCTCATTGATCTTGCTCCCTATAGCACAAGAAGATTTTTCTGAAAAAACTTTACGAGGACCTTCGTAATGACTTAGGAAATCATTATGTCTACTCACACCATTTTTAACGCATATTTTTGCATTTACATACCATTTTTTAGGAATTACCTAAAATTATTAGCTTTTTGTGTGTATTAGTTCACGTATCTGACATCCTGGAGCACCAAAATCTTTTTCTGAAAAAAATTAATAAGGACCTCTGTAATGAGTTGGGAACCATCATGTGTACTCACACCATATTTTTATTGTATATTTTCGCATTTACAAGATAATTTATAGGAATATCCCAAATTCTTTTTCATGTATATTAGACCACGGATCTGGCGCCTCAGAGCACCCAAAAGTTTTTCTAAATTTTTTTTATGAGGAATTCTGTAATAAGTTGGGTAACCATGACATATAATCACACCATTTTTAACGCATATTTTCACATTTATAGGTCATTTTTAAGAATTACCCAAATTCCTCATTTTTTTCGTGTGTATTAGCTTATGGATATGATGCCTCGGAACACCCAAAGTTTTTTTCTATAAATTTTTTTATGAGGACCTCCATAATGAGTTGGGGAACCATCATGTATACACATACCAATTTTTTAACATATATTTTTGCATTTATATGCCTTTTTTTAGGAATTACCCAAATTTCTCGATTTTCTTGTGTATTAGCCCATGGATCTAGCGCCTTTGAACACCCAAAAAAAATTTCCGAATAAATTTTTTACGAGGACCTCCATAATGAGTTGAGGAACGATCACGTATACTCACACCATTTATTTTTATGAATATTTTTGCATTTATAGGCCATTTTCTTGGAATTGTCTAAATTCCTCTTTTTTCATGTGTCTTAGCCCCATGGATCTAGCGCCTAGAGCACCCAAAAAAATTCTGAAAAAACTTCATGAGGACCACTGTAATGAGTTGGGAAACCATCACGTATACTCACATTTTTAATGCATATTTTTGCATATACAAACCTCTTTTAGGAATTAGCCAAATTTCTCAATTTTCATGTGTATTAGCCGATGGATCTGGCGCCTCAAGCACCCAAAAAAAAATTCTGAAAAAACATTATGAGGACTTTCATAATGAGTTAGGGAACCATCACGTAAACTCACACCATTTTTTTGACACATATTTTCACATTTACATACTATTTTTTTTGGAATTACCCAAATTTCCCGGTCCTAACACTTCCATTTTTTCCATTTCCTTCTACTTAATAGTGAATTTAAGAATAAAACTGTTGTAATTCTTGAACTTACCATGAGATTGTTCATGAAATTCCCGAAGAAGTTCACAGAAGGTGATCATATATATGCTAAATCCCCAATTCTTATTTCATCAATTTCGATTCTCAGAAGATGTATTAAGGTATTGCATTATTTTATTATATCTTTAGGATTGATGAATTTTGATTCTCAAAAGATTTTGAAGTTTGCCTTTTTTCTCTTCTTCTTTTGCACTTGTTTGAGTTGAATTTTACTTTGAGGATATTTGATTCACTTATCTTCATTTATGCAAGAAAATATTAAGGATTGATGAACTTAAATTCTTGAAAGTATTAAGGATTGAATGGTGTCAATCATTTAAATAATTTGTTACATCTTATTTCATATTTCAGCTTATATTTTGATAACTACTATATATTTATGTAGGTTTGATCCTCACAAGGTAGTTATTGATGGTATTGCTAGTTGCATTCGTAGTAAGTTTGGATTGGCTAGACCTTCATGGAAGAAGTTTTCAAAATCTAGTCACCTGATGCGGTTTGAGGAATTCAAGGTAAAAATGTTTATAAATTATAGTTCATAATTAAATAAAAGTGTTGCATGGTATTACTAAATGGTATTCATTTGATATATGCATAAGAGATTTAAATGGCTTCCTCAATATAATGATGCTATATGGAGTAATTTTTAGAAAAGAGCATCTTCAAAATTGACACAACTGTTTCAAGATGTTAGAAAACACTTGCCTCTGAAGCCAAATTGGATGGAAGATGCGGTATTCAAGGAGATGAAAGAGCATTGGAAGTCAGATGAGTTCAAGAAAAAGTTCGAACAGAATAAAAAAATCGCAATTCAAATGCCGGTGCATCACTACATACAAGTGGTTGTGTACCTCATCGATTGATCTATAAGTGAATGGTAATTATAAATCTTGTTTAAAATATATTTCTTTCAAGAAAATAACATCATACTCAGTGTTGATAACATAAATATATATTTTTGATTATAGAAAGAAGCTACTGGAAAAGATTCTTCAATTTCAAAATTTTATTTTCGAACTCATCGCAAGAAAAGTGATAAAAGTTGAGTAAGTGAGAAAGCTGAAGCTGCTTATGTAAGTGCTCATTCACTCTATTTGCTACTTACTTATTCGGTTTAAGAATATGTTCTCTCACTCCTTTCTTTATGAGGTAATATAGTTCCTTTAATTTCAAAATTTCTTTTATCTCTATTTTCAAGTTACTTGTTTGGTTTCAAAATATCTATGATTGGGGTTAATCTTCTATTCTTTACAACAATTCTTTGTTCTTCAGCTTGTTCTCAGTCATTTTGAACTCGCCTCTTTCTAATGAATGGATTTTTGAATAGAGACACACTCAGCAGACATTCTTCATGGCGTTCCTTGTGATATATAGTCAAGGCATACTGTACGATGCTAACTTTGGAGATATGAACTTCGTCAACTGCATGTTCACTGCCTTCTACCATTTACCGGGCATAGTGATCCATGTTGCAACACTATACCAACAGGATGCAGAAATTGAGCAACATGAACACAATTAAAGCTGATGCACCTTGGAAGTATTAGAATAAATACCATAGTAGCTGCATGAATCAAAGTGGATACTGGAGTGGGACCCTCCATAGCATCAGGTGACCAAGTATGCGATCCTATTTGTGCAGATTTTCCACCAACACCAATAAAATGTACACCATACGGTAAATAGAATTTGAATATTCTTTTGCATGGTTGATTACATTATGCCATACAAAATCTTGAATAGAATGAATACACATAAATTTTCTTCAATTCCTTTTTTTTTCCTTCAAGTTAGTGCAATAAAGACCATGGACTTTGACTTCATTTAAATAATTTAACTATAACTTATTTCAATTTAACACCTGAACAAATGGTAAATTCTTCTTAATAAACACTTTCCGTCCAAATTTATTAAAAATAAAATAAAATTGTGTGTGTTCTCAAGTGCATATAACTTCTCAGTAATTCACCAAAATAACACGTTTTATAGTTTTTTACTCTAATGAATGTTTTTAGGGATGACAATGGGGCAGGGCGGGGCGGATGCGGGGCAAACCCGCCCACGCAAAGCTCTAGCTCACCCCGCCCCATTGTCATCCCTACATATTTTAAAGCTAAAGCATCACTTACAATAATGTTTTAGGCGAGAGTTCTATATACGTAATGTAGGAGTTAAATCTAAAATTTACAATGATAGTTATTTTTAAATCAATAGTTTCACGTTTCGGTAATTAGATTAGATTAAGTAGACGACAAACAATTTTATTTATATTTTGAGTGAAGCAATACGATAATATTAATGGAGGAGTCTGAATTTTCTTAGTAATGAGTTTCAAAATATAAAGAAAGTAAGCATACAAATAAATCAAGACAATTCAACATCTAGTATCAATATTAATAAAATAACAATTTTAAAGCATAATTTTCGAGACCTTCCTTCCTATTTACCTTAGAAACACATGCCTCCCTTGTGATTTGAAATATTATATTCACCACCCTTATAATTCTCTAATTCACACAAAAGTTATTCCTAAACGTTCCCGCAGCGTGGAGACGAAACTACCCCCGTCTTATTTCCAAGATTCAGCTTAAAACTGAAAGGTAAAATCGTAAATATCCCAAAGAGGAATAACGGTTAGTAAAGAACTTTAGCAAAAACACAAAACAGAGCTCATTTTCCTTCTCTCTGCAAAAAAGAAGAAGAAGATAAATTTGTCAGATATGAGATTGCAGATCATTAATGGTGTGAAATGGTACTTCAATAGGAATTGGAACCGAATCGACATGATGAATTTCAATGAAATTCCTGAGCAAGTTCACACAACCTTGATGAAGGTAAGTACATACATTTTGGAACATTTTTGCTTCTGCCTCTAAGTATTGGATTTCCCCTTTTCCTCTGATTGATTAGTTTTTTTTCTCAAAATAAATATAGGTCTATCTTATTCTCTTCTGTGCCATGTACTGCTCTACTTTTGTATCCTTCATGCAATGGATCTCGGTAGCCGGGGGGAAATTCACACTCCTTTCTTATGTAACAAGTTTAATCCTGCTTTACATTATTCCACCAGGGAGAGTGGTACGTACGTGATCAATGGCTTGTAGATTTTGTTGGATTATTCTTCAAGTCACTTCTTATAACGTAAATCTTCTGTCTTAGGCAGAACACAAGGTTCTTACTCTCGATGTTGGCTGCCTATTCATTCGGTGCTTCTGTTTGTGCCTTTACAAATTATCTCTTCGAAATCAAGCAACGGTATGACTCAAGAGATACTAAATATCTGTTGATTAAGTTTTTTCTGTTTTGTTTTTTCTGCTTTCTTGTCATATCATATTATCAAGAACCTGATTTTTGCGTTCTTCAATTGTGTATAGAGAGAGAGAGAGCAAGTTATACTTAATAATCATTAGATTTACTAGAATTCCTAAATGGAAAATTGTGTAATAAGGACTTGTGCCTGAATGTGCTGCTCTTTTTCACAAGATAAGGGTATTGGAGAGGATGAATTTGACATAATACATAGTCGTTTTGTATCATTCTTGCGCAGTTTACTCGAATTTGTGCATTCTTGGCTAATAGAGTATGTTATAACCTATGTTGCTCGGACTCTTAAAAAGGCCAACGGGTGCGTGTCAGATTCGCCAAAAGTAGTGTATTTTTGAAGAATCCGAGACGGGTGCGGCATCAAAAGTGAAGAGTCCGCGCAACTAAGGTTATAACACATTTGCTTGCTCTGTTACTCCTCTGCTCCTTCTGTATGTGTAGTTGATTAGCAGCTTGTTGTTCCCTGTTCCTTATTTTGATAATCTTGACATTCCATGCTTGTTCTCCAGCATTGTTCTCAGACTTTTGATAGGTATAACAATTGGCTCTGGAAATTTATTGTGTAGAGCCATCACAACAAGGAAAAGAAGTGAAATCTATCGCGGTTGCATGAAATATTGTTTTGTTCTACCGCTCTATGCCTTAGTTTTCATTGTCTTGGACAACAGTCGCTCAGCTCTTTTGGTGATAAAAGTAAGCAGTTGTATGCATACAATGTGATCTCAGTCATTTTGAACTCGTTGATTCTAGTTTGATATATAGCCAAGAAATACTGTACGATGCACACTTTGGAGATATTAACTTGGTCAACTGCACGCTCACCGTCTTCTTCCATTTACCGGGCATAGTCATCCATGCTGCAAGGCAATACCTGCAGGGTGCAGGAATTGAGCAACATGAACACAATTAAAGATGGTGCAGCTTGGAGGTATAGAATAAATAGAGAGTAGAATATGCAGCTTACTGTAAATGATGAACATATATTCCTTTACGTCTACATTTTACTGACATTCTGAGTAGAATCATCAATAAAATAAGTGGTTTGCATACTAAATTACTATCTTCTCAAGCATGTTCTTTTTACCTGTGCATCAAAACTTGGTCAGGGCACTAACAACATGGCAGAGGCTGCTGCTATCTTATTTGGTTTAAACTGGTGTGTGACTAACGGCTACAGCGTAATATGGATCACTAATAAGTGGAAAATCAGCAAACATATTAAGGAGATTCAAAATCTGGTTGGTACCCATGAATTCTTAGTCAGTCATTGCTTCAGAGAAGCCAATAAACCTACAGATAAATTGTTCACTATCAGTCATGGCTTGGAGAGAAATCAAGTCTTCAACTCCTTCTCTGAACTCCCTGAAGGGCATTGCAATTATGAACAAATGGAGCTTACCTTCATTTAGGAACAGTCAAACTAAACCTGCTAACATCATCTATGAACAAACTTGTATAAAGGTCCTTTTGGTTAGGATAGCTCTTAAGATTTAGTCTCAACTCAATGATCATGTACACTCTGGGATGCCAAACTCAAATTGTAACTTTTTGCACATCAATGATCAATGGAAACTACCCCCGTCTTATTCCCAAGACTCAGCGTATAACTGAAGGGTAGAATCGTAAACTCTGAAAAGGATTAACGGTTAGTAACGAACTTTAGCAAAAACACTTCTCTGTATAAAAACAGAGCTCATTTTCGTTCTCTCTGCAAAAGAAAAAACAGAGAAAAAAAAGAAGAAGATGAATTTCAATCGGATGCTTGAAGATGGAACCCCTTAGCATATGGTACTTTCTTTTTTGTTATGGTTGACCGATTAACCACCAACGATGACAACACAGACACATGCAAAGGACTTTATGAGTAAGTGTTTGGACAGAGATCATAATTGGAGATGTAATGCAGAGATGCTACTTAATCATTCATTCGATCATCACGAACTATGTTAATAAGAAGATGGTTGATGAGCTGATCCAGCAGCCTGTATGAATTGACTCCGTCATACTAATATCATTAGAATAGTAGTACCTACATGTTGGGGTTATCCTATCGTAGTTCCTTACCACTAGGTAGAATCTAGGCCTACACTGACACATGTAATTTCATGGCGATAAACTAAAGCCGTTTGAAGCCAAACATGGCGATAAATGGTGTGAAATATTACTTCAATAGGAGTTGGAACTTCGACGACATGGTGAATATTGATGAAATTCCCCATGATGTTCACACAAGATTGAAGAAGGTACATACACATTCATCCAAACACTTTGATTTTTTCAATTTCCTTCTACTTGAAATTACTCTGAGATTTTTCTTTATTGTAATCTGGTTAGTAGTACGTAATAGCCGATCAGAAGATGATCATTGATGAATTTCGATTCTCAAAAGATTTTGAAGTTTGCCGTTTTTCTCCTCTTCTTTTGCACTTGCTAATGTTGTTTGAATGGAATTTTACTTTGAGAGTATTTGACGGACGGGAAATTAAGATATTAATTTCACTAATCTTCATTTATGCAGTTATAGTAATTAAATTTTTAGCAGATTGATGAACTTAAATTCTTCAAAGTATGAACGATTGAATGGTGTCAAGCATTTTCTAACATCCCAAAACTAAAGTGTATCAAATAAATTGGGACGGGGATTTAATTAATTTGTTATAAGCAATTTCAGATTTCAGCTTCTTGTGATTGATTGGTTTTTGTTGTATAGGTGTATCTTACTCTCTTCTGTGCCATGTTGAGCTCTACTTTTGGATCTTATTTGCAATGGATCTCGATAGCCGGGGGCAGTAGCGGAGCTAGAATTTTTACTTAGGGGGTTCAAAATCTGAAGAAATAGACACACGAAGTAGCCTAAGGGGGTTCAACATCTACTATATATACATAAAAAAATATTTTAACCATGTAAAAATAATATAATTTTCC
>JAJOOH010024690.1:0-10337 GCA_029582605.1 Solanum gracilifrons
TTCAGCTGAGGCAGAGTATAGGAGTCTTGCCTCAACTGTTGCAGAAATCACCTGGCTCATTGGCTTGTTTGAGACACTAGACATGCCCTTGAGCCTACATGTTCCTATTCACTGTGATAGCAAAGCAGCCATTCAAATTGCTGCTAATCCAGTATTTCATGAGAGAACAAAACACATTGACATTGATTGTCATTTTATTAGGGACAAGGCTATGAAAGGATTTGTGATCATACACTACGTATGTTCTTCTGAACAGCCTACTGACATTTTTACTAAAGGGTTGGGTAAATATCAACATTCACATCTCATGTCCAAGCTGGGAATGAAGAACATCTTCATATCACCCAGCTTGAAGGGGGCTATTGGAGAATACAACAAAGAAATTGCAAAGAGCTTAATGTAAATGTTAAGTCACTGTTAGTTCACTGTTAATTAGTCCAGCTGTCAAGTTAGTTAAGGATTCTGTTAGTCAGTTATGGATGAATTCTGTTAGAAGATATTTTCATTTATGTAAGTTGGTTAGTAGTCAGATGTATATAAGGCATGATATAGATGAGTTGTAGAGTAGGTTTTAAAGTGCTCTTCATTGTATTCATTTCACTATATAGTTTCTCTGTGAAGCTTTAATGGAGATTCAAGTTTTTCCTTAAATCTTCTTGTTTCATATACATTCAATGCTCAGTTTTAACAGATATGATTTCAATGGGTTCAGGTGATGAACGTGAGACGGAAATAGAAGGTCGATCAACTATAATAGGACCTCAGTTTGAATTTTTCATGGGAGGCAACTCATCGTTTCGTTTACTGGTCGTGGAAAATTGGTGAACCGTTTAACTTGTCCAGAATAATGTCAGACATGTTAAGTTAAGCCCTAGATCCTACGGCTGTATAAGTAGGCCTATTGTGGTTTAGCTTGAATTGAGCGTAGGTTGATAATACATTTTCTATTCTTAACCACTTGCAAATGTACTTTCATAATTTAGAGAAACTCTTTGTTATAGCTTTTTTTTATTTGTTAAAAAAGTGTTCTGTTTAAAATAAACTCTTTATTTTTGCAGTTTGCGTTATATTGCGAGCTAGTGAAGTCAGCTTTGCAGCTGAAAGTTTTTTGAGCCTTAGGAATGTTGACTATTCTCGTTTCTTAACAAGGGTAAGTGTTAACCTCACATCTGAGACTTTTTTTTACAAAATTAAGCTTGAATAAAATGGATCCCCTTGTTTTATTCCCCATGTAGATTTGAAGAGGCTGTCCATTTATAAGAATGGAATACTAGTTGTTGGAGATAATTCTGAACACCATATCAATCAACATTTCCTCGAATCCCATTCTTCTAAGCACCTTAGTCAAGAACAACTAATTTAATCTATCATATTCAATTTAATTACCACATTAACTGGTTTGTGTTGGATCACTTGTTTACAATGATTTGGATCTCCAACCCTGTTAGCATCATGTGCTCTTAGCATGTGAGACTTTCCATAATAATTTAGAATGTTGATAAATTTAACAGGTACAAAGTGGTGGCAAAAGCATAATTAGGTAAGTTATGAGATTTGATGTCAACCAAATATACATACCTCCTAATTACGTCATGGTAACTCTAAAATGAAAACTTCTTATATATCCTTTCAGATGTAAATGGTAGATCCACACGTTGCAACATTATTTGTCTGAGCAGCTATGCTTTGTAGATATTCGTGATTTTATATATTCCCAAATTTGGACATACCTACTTGCTGTTTTTCAATATGTAATTTGCAGTATAATGGCCTATCAGGAATTTGGTTGGAGAATGGAGTCAGTTACTCAAGATTTTACTTGGCTACTCATACATATTATTGGGCTTCATATAGTTCTCGTACGGTCACCATTACCCAAATGGGTAATGGTTCAGACATTCGGTTTCTGTTGGGTATTGGCTAGGTAGGCTATCGATTCTTGTGAGTGTTTTCTCATTTCAATCGCAAAATGGGGATAATATTGTATAATGACGATGGGCTACCTTGTGCTATATCGACACACCTTTTGTTTAGGATCTATTGTGGTCCATGCTGTAAGACTATGCCTGGGTGCAAACATTGAGCAACACAGACAGAATTAATGCTGATACACTTGGAACTATAGAATAAATAGTGTTGATAGCAAATATGGAATTGTAAATCGTGAACAAATATGTCTATGTGATGACTACATTTTACTGTAAATTCACAGTCTTTAAGCCAAGTGCTTTGAACAAATATACTCTGTGATTGAGAAAAATTTGAATAGAATATACTGATGCGTAATTGTTACTTTTTTTCATGACAGTGATCAGTCCATTACCTACTTACCTTGAAAATGAGCACATTGAAATGTTTTAATTATCTCTCTATTTTGATTACCACATTTAATTTGTCCTTTTGTAGGTACTAGATTCACTGCACATGTAGGTTAAGTCTTGAGATTCTTATACACGGGATATTTTAGGCTTTCAACATATCAATATGTATTTAATATTGCACTACGTCATACTAAGTGAATGACCAATCTATTTGCCTTCTTGCTTGTTGGGCATGTAGTGTTGAATGTCGTATTCTTAAATTGTTATTAGGAAATTTGTTAGTAAGTAATAGTGCACGAATTAACAACTTTTCCTCTTAGTTATGTCGTGTCATGAACTATATGTTCCCTTTTAATATTTGAAATTCAGTGTACCCTATATTTGAATAACTTTATAAACACAAAAGTAATGTCTTCTGTGGTAGTTGTCTGGTGTTTTTCATATCGTCTCCTCTTCCATCAAACCTAAGAATTCGTCCAATATAATTTTCATTAGCTACATGTGTGGTGTATGTTTTTTCCTGTTTGATTTCTTACAATTTTGGTATCAATTAAATCTCACCTAATACTTTCTTGTTGACAATATTTCTTGTGTATGTCCCGGTGCATCAATCTGGTTGTTCAACCATGACCTGCACTTTTTTTGTTGGCATAGATATTCCTCTAGATAGTGCAACGTATAGTTCACCGTGCGAGAAAGCATGTTGTGGTAGGTATGCTCCTACGTTTGATATCGTTTGACCTTTAGCTTTATTTATAATCTTTGCAAAAACATAGACGTATTGAAAATTGTTTCCGAATAAATTTGAAATAGTATCCTTCATTTTCGCGGGGGTGGGGTGGTGGTGGTGATAGTTGTATTGTTGGAATAAACACCTGGTTTGTGGCATATTAACATGTTTTTTTTTCTGCATGTATGACATTCTCGTCAAAGCCTCTACAAATCAACCATGTCCCATTGCATAAGCCATTTGAGGGGTTCAGTTTTCTTAGCAGCATGATGGGAACATTTTCTTTCAAAACAAACCTGATGTATAAAATTAAAAGAATCATCAGTTGTTATGTATATGTAATCGTGTATTTTTTTTTTTTCTCTTTTGTGCTATAAAGTATCACAATAAGATAACTGTAAAAGTTAGGATAGATAAGACAACGTACCTATGCGGCGGAGTCCATTGGGTGTTAAGGTGTTTAGGTATAAATACATATCATATGTTTATATAATAATAACTATTTTGAAGCAAACTTCTTGAGATCTAAATAACATAAGTAGTATTGATATATAAAGTCATTCTTTTGTCTTGAGCATCAAAAACAAATCGTCACAATTCTCTAAATTTTTGAAAAAGATATTCAGAAGCATATATCTACATCAGAAGAGAAATTGTTAACAAAATCAAATGAATTTAGACTATATTATGTTAAATTCATATATTGGAACATTACATACTAATGTATATATTAAGCAAAAAATTAATTATTATATCATAAAAATTATATTATTTTCCTCAAGTACTCGAGGTTATGGAATAAACCCTCTTAGGATAGAACGACTAACTTCATCAGAATAGTGGTACCTCATATTCTGCTCAACTTTGAACTCACTCAACGACAATAAATCACACAAAAAAATTTAAAGAAGAAGAAGAAGAAGAAGTCCCTCTATTTATAGTAAAAAAAGGGTAGTAGGGTAGTATAAACAAATATTTTTTGTATCTTATCTGAAAAATCATGACGTTTCTGAGAAGTCACAACACTCTGGAAAAGTCACAACTCTTTGAAAAAGTCACAACTTGTTGAAAAAGTCACAACTCTTTGGAAAAGTCACAACCCTTTGAAAAAGTCACAACTTATCGGAAAAGTCACAACCTAAGTTAAGGATATTATAGTAATTTAACATTCAAGTTAGGAGTTCATGCTTTTAAGGTAATATAGATATATATTATAATACCTATTGATATAATGTTGATTTCATAGTTGGTTCAAACATTTGTATATTAAATGATTGAATATGTGTTAAAAATACAGTATAAATGTGTGATATTTATTGGCATATATGAGTTATATTGTTAGTTAACACATGGTGTAATTCTCTTAAAACATAATTAACTAAAAATTACTATGGGGCATTTAATGGTATAAAATTACCTATTAATATAAGAGTGGTGTTATATTTCAATTTAAATATATCAAATTATATACCAACTTTAAAAATGATTTTGTAATGCTTACTAATCAAAATGGTATGATTATACCTTTCATATTGTCAAACCATCGTCAAAAAGTTGGTTTTCTTCATGATATAAAATGATTTTTTGGAAAAAATTAAATATTAAAATGACTTCATATATATTGGTATTTTTAAAGATATGTATTATTATTATAATAATTGTTGGTATAATGTTGGTTCTATAGTTTGCATATTAAATAGTTGAATATTTATCAAAACCTTATTTTTGTTGGGTTCTGAAGGGTGATTAGGGCGTCATGCGGAAGCTTACAATTTGCAAATCATATAGTTGATAAATCAGATAACAAAAACTTATACTAAAAATCAAAATATTATTATATCAAAACTAATATAAAGAAAAACATTGAAACTTTAGAGAGAATAAATCTCCCCATAAACAAGACTCTTAAACAACTACATTGCGGATTCTATTGTTATTGTGTTAGAAGAAACAAACCTATATTTATAGTTCTAAAACCTTTCTTACTAGAAAAGGAGTCCTAAAAGGAGAGAATAAACCAAATATAAAATAATATTATATTTTCCTTTCAAGAAAAGTAAAAACATTTATGGTAATGTTTTGTTTTTTCTTTTAAGGAAAAATAAATCTTAAATTATGGTAAGAAAATCAGGGCAAAACCCTAACAATTTTTATGGTATATCGAAAGTTACTCCGTGTATTAGTCGACATAAAATGGATAGTGAACTAAAGAAATTTAACCCATGGCATTTCGAAATCAAAGCTTGTTTGCAACATTTTTATCCTAATAGTGAATGCAGAAGATGAAACTTGTAAAAACACAATAACTTTCAAACTTAAAACAATCATCGATCGATCAATGTAGCAATGGGAATGCCTCTTCTGGCTAGGCAATATATAAAGGTGAGATGTGAGGTACATAGACAATGATGGGGTAATTATGTATAATAGTTGTAAAATATAGATACATCATATCTGGACTCTTCCACAATCAAAGCATCTATCTTTGTTCTAATTTGTGACCTCTATAGAACTCTTCTGCAGTTTTACCTAGTCCTCTTTTTTCATTGGACCTGACATGGATTAGAGCTTTGGTTGATACTACAAGCTGGAGATCAGAAAGCGTTAACAAAGCAAGAACATATAAAAAACTTTGGTAGCTCAGACATCAACACTTGTAAGGTCTAGTACTTTACCCAATCATCAGTTGTCAAAGGTCTGTGGAACCAAATCCTGGAAAAGGTAAACAGAAGCGGAAATATAAATACAGTTGCATGTCAAATGTCTGTCTTTAACTAAAGATAAAAGGACATAAACGATTTGGTGATAACATGGAAAGAGTTGGGAACCATTTCACGAAGAAATTATATAAACTGCTCCGGCAAACATTGACATATAAAGCTGGTACATTAACAAAATGGTCTAAGAGTTGTTGGAACTCACGACTGACTTTAGCTATCTTGAAACCCTTCCTTCGATGAGGATTCAGACTGACTGTATTAAAGATTAGATCTGATGCATATGCTGCAACACATCTGCAACCAGCATAAATATTGCATTAAAAGATGCAGACTGCAATATGGCCTCATTCTGCGTGCATAAATATAAAAACTTCTGTATGCTAAGATATTATAAGTTCCTGATTTTAATTTCTTTTATGTTCCCTTTTGATGGTAAATATGCACCTACAAGGCAGAAACATGATTTTTGAAGGAAAAAATATACAATTTTGAGGCACTAATATTAGTTATACATGGTCCCAAGTGGGAGTATACCCAGAGAAGTGCAGATAACAAACTTGTGTTCATTTCGTACCACTAGTCCCCAAGTGTCCATTAGAACTCTTTCTCTAGCTCAATAACAAATCTACTCATGAGAGTCTCTCGCTGAGATAAGATGAGGCTGCTAAACTGCCTGCTTTGCTCCTTTTAATTATGAGCTCAGCTAATTAAATGAGAAGCGGCTCGAAGCACAGTTATAGATATAACAGAGCTCATGGAATTGTAAGAAGGTTACTGTTTCTGGATCAGGCACATTAGGCATTTTTGCTTCCTGGTGATCAAATCCATCTTCATCTTTCTGTCACGTTATATACCAATAATAAATACAGTTTTAAGAAAAATATACAAACATAACAACCAGTATAAAGATAATGGTGTAATGAACACATAAAAGTGTGTCACATAAAGTTGCATCTGACCAAAAAGTTAATGCAGTATTCCAGGCAAAAACAAGTGATCCATCAAAGTCCCAATCATCATTGTAAGTCTAGGATTTTTGTGGGGCAGCAGTTGAACCAGGAAAAGATCAGAATAGGGTATTCCATGGTAGGATCAAAACGAGCAAAACAAAGCATTTCAGAAATGACTGAAAGTTGATGAGCCGATCCAATTGTCTTCACTAGTGAAGCTTGCTAACTTTCAACTTTCTTCATAATTTTGTGAGATTTGAAGGTTAAAAATCCATATCAATATGTCATGCCAACATGATATTCACAGATGAAGAAGGTGAACAGTAGTTTAAAAGAAATCCAAGTTATGTTGAATTCATTCAAAACTATGCTTTCTTTCTATGCTGATTCTTACTCCTGAATGCTTTTTTTCACAATTTGTATTTCTACCACAAATACTCATTACATGGCATGCAAGTTCATGCTTTCGCATGAATCTAATCAACTTTCAGTCATTTCTGAAACACTCTTTACCCCAGTAAGCTGACTCCTCAGTCTAGAACATATGAGAAAGCAAGAGAGTAACTAAGCCATATTAGCAAACTGTCCTCAATAGGCAATCATTTAGTAAGTCAATAAACAAAATGTATGTCATACATCAACGTCCAGACAGGTAAATACTTCAGTCCAATACATGTTAGCGAATTATATACTCATAATTTGAGGAGAGCAATGGAAAACATATAGAATCTAATTTTTAAGGACTGAATTGGTAATATTATGAATTTGGAGATGATCGGGGAAAAATGATATATGTATGTAATATATAAAAATTGTATCTTACCTATATGAATTACAATTATAATAAGGACACAGTAAATTCACTATATTCATTCAAGATAATTAACTAGTGAAAAAAATAATTAGTCAAACGCAAATAATTTCTTAAGAGGCTATGAGCACGCTCAAACACGGGCGGACCTAGGTGAACTCTAGGGGTTCACCTGAATAACGTCAAATTCTGATTTTATGGGTATATATTTAAAATGAACCACCTTAAAATAAAGTTTGGCCTAGTGGATAAGTGGTTCAGGATATACCCCTAGGTGATGGGTTCAAATCCCTTGGGGAACATTTTTCCCCTATTTTTTTAATGCTTTGAAAAATGGAACTTTTGGGCTTAGACCTTTTTCTTCTTTTCTCATTATTTTTCCCTTTTATTCCGTTTCTTCTATTTAATTTGTTTTTGTTTAAATTTATTAGACACATTTTTTTTTATATCTATTATTCATGTTGTTTCAACATAACTCTTTTTCATATACTAACTTGAAAATATCTTTTAAATATGATGAATTATATTTAACTTGAAATTGTGATAGAAATATATATTTTTAAAAAAAAGAAGGTAAATTAGATGTAATTTAATGAAGAAACTTAAATATCGTTAACATCCTTTTAAAAATATTAATTGATAGAATTCATGAAATTTATTTTATATTTTTAATTCTATTTTAGAGTGATGAAAACTAAACTTATTTGATTTATTCGTTATTTGTCTTTTTTACAAATTATGACTAACCTAGTAAATTGAACTATATGAACTAAAAAAATTAACGATGTTATTTATTTATCTTCTGAATATGCATTATAATATTAGTAACTCTATTCTTACACACTTTTAGAGAATCTTAACCATTTTCATAGCAATATGTGATCGAATGGATACTAATTTAAATTTTTTAAAAAGTGAAAACTAAAGTAAAACATTACAAAATAAAAGTATAAAACACAAGAAATTTTAAGATTGCTCAATGGAGCATTATAAAAGTAGAAAGAAATATTTAATATGGTATAATAAAGTAACTTATATTTAGCATAATAAGGTATATATCTTTCTTTCCCGTCTCGCTGCCTTTTTCATCATTTAATTTTCACGCTAATATAGTCGATCCGCTAAAATTCTTATCAATGTATCCTTGTCCTCGATATCTTTGATTAGTTTAGTCTTTACTTTTATGAACCAATGATATATTTATGATTCTTGTACAAAGAGCCTACCGAGGGGGCTACTACGCTCACCGCACACTTGCATTACTACCTGAACTTCTTCTTTATACTTTGAACCCCATGAGCAAAAATCCTGGGTCCGCCACTGCGCTCACACAACACATAAGAAGTTATGACCAAATGATTTGCAAGTATTCAGAAAGGAAAGATGATAGATAATTTAAGCTCTTGATTTTCCAAAAAGAGCAAAGAGATGAATTCTATTTCATTTCAATAACCATCAGAAGTTGATGCCAAAATCAAGCTTTGAAGTTGGTAGCTGAAAGAAAGTTGTTCGTGAAGGTCAGGCCAGAGCATAAGGAAGGAAGCGAATTCCGACTACTATTTTAGAGTACCGAAGCTCAATGGCATTGATCACACCTACGGCCAGAAGAAAGAAAATACCTAGCGCCCCGGTCCCTCCATTGACTGACTGGCTTAGAGGGCATTCCGCACAATGACCATTTAGAGATAGGGAAAACATTTGCTTCAGGTTGCTAAACACCATTCGTGGCATTCTTGCCTTGGCTGCAATCAAAATTCTAAATGCACCACTTAGGAATTCTAGCAAATTAAACTATTCACAAGATATGAAATTCATAGATGAATCGAATATATTGAAGTCTGTGGTTCAAACATATATACTTCGAGTCCACCTTAGGTCCTTCGATCAAACTTAACAGTCCCAGGGACAGACATCTGGTGCATGAAGAGAAGCCATCAGTAATGTGAAGCTAAACAGTAAGTTCAAAAAGTAAAAAAGTGTGTTATCGCCGAAAACAAACTTTTGAATCAGCAGCAACCTTATGCAATTCATCCAAGACAGCTCGCAAAGCTTGATTACAAATTTTCCAAACCGTAGGATGAGTTATGAGCTTATTCTTAGTGACTCTGCAAAACCAAATTCAATGCAATAAGAAATTAACTCACTTAAGAAGCACAAAAAATAGTTAAATGGCTGACCAAGGAATTTAAACCAAAACCCATGTCCCACATACTTCTAAAACAGATCAATCTTTAAGTTTTAAATATATAAAACCTTAAAGAGTTTAAAGACAATTGATGTTCTAAACTAAGGAAATTGGCCTTAGAAGTAAAATACTTGAGAGCGCGACATATTTATCACATGTTACTGAAGTTTGAGGTGGAAATTTGGACTAAATAGGGAAGACAACCACCCAAAGGAACATAAATGCAAACAATATGTTTAAAAAGTTATCTCCGGATAAGTCATCCCGAGATTAGTATTCCATCCATAAATAGAAATAACTTATCCCAATCATAATTATTAATCCGGGGATAAGCTATCTCATACTTTGCAACCAAACAAATGTGGGGTCCAGCCCCATTAGTCAAATTGTTGGTTTATTCAACATTTGCTGCCATTATTCAATTATTGTTATTCAACAATTGCTGCATGCAATTGTCAATGGTTGGCAGCAAAAGTTGAGAAACATATCGGTGGATGTTGAAACTGTGCTGTTGATTTCTTCTATAAAAGGAGCTCTTCAGCTCCTCATTTGATACACCAATTCACAGAGAGAGTAAAATATTTAGAGAGCTGTGAGGTTTCCATAGGCTATACAAAAAA
>JAJOOH010024703.1:0-12409 GCA_029582605.1 Solanum gracilifrons
ACTCTCTCGATAGCTTCAATAGTTCACTAAAAGTCTTTGGTGTAATAAACCGCAATCCCTTCAGAAAGAAATACATAATATAATAATGAATTAATTAATAAACATTAATAATTCAAAAAAGAAAGGGTTACTTTACTTCGATTCGAGCGACTCTTGCCTAGAAAAAGCCAATGAAATGGGACCGCGAAGACAGCCCATAAGTTTAAACGAGAAAATCATCTAAAGAACTAGTCTAAGTCCGAATATGATGGACTAGACAAAAAGAGAACTCAAGGCAGCTCGGAAGAACTGGCTCACCCTTGAATTCGAATCGGCAATCACTGATCTTCTAAACGAGGTCTGTTAATAGCCGCCAGAAGATGCCCTGTACTCAACAAAAATAAGAGCAATGGCAGTATCAGTACACAACCACCGTGTACTGGTAGGATCACGCGGCTATCCCACTAAGTGTAACATACGTTAGTCAATACAACAATATAATAACACGCACATATCGAACATATACAATATCATCAACATGTATGAACAATGAACAACTTCACGATTCTCACATATCACAGTTATATCAATTTAGAGCAACATACCGTCTTCCAATATCAATCTTCATTAGATATGAACGAACTCATCACAAGTAAATGCACAACACAATTCAATGGTCCTCTCACGGAACCTAATTCAATGGTTCTCTCATGGAACCCAATTCAATTGTTCTCTCATGGAACCCAAACTCAAACAGTTAGCATGTCGGAACGTGGCAATCCCATTTTTATGCCGGAACGTGGTAATCTGATCCCATATTTGTGCCGAAATATGGCAATCCAATCCCAAGTTAGTTATGCCGGAACGTGGCAACCGATCCCATATGGCAACTGATCCCACTTAGTGTGTCGGATCGTGACACCCGCCCATTCAACAAACCACAATCACAATCACAATGTATATTCTCACAATCATACAACAAGAGGTGATTCATGGAATACAATTATTCAATTACAACAAGGGTGATCAATAATGCAACATTCGCATACATACATGTATCATAGTGAAGCAAGAACACACATACATCACACAATCATAGAATCACAACCATCACCTACCTCGAAATAAGCTTGAAACCCTAAGAAACTTGATCCTTCCCTTTCCGAATTTGTTCCGCTTGTTCTTGGTCTACAAAAAATCAATATAATATGTGAATCAATAAACAATCACTAATTACCCGAATTACTAACAATTCTATGAACCCTAGATCAAACCCATGATCCCAATCATCCAAATTAGGGTTGTTTCCACCATAGAATTTATAAAAAAAACCTTCCTTCATCAATATTCACCCATTCTATTACGTTCTACGGATCGAAAAATGGATTTGGGGAGTGAAAAGCTTACCTTTAGCCTCAAGAATGGTGAAAAACTAGTAGGAGTCGCCTGGGGGTCGTTCCTTAGTGCTAATAGTTGAAAAGTGTATAATGAGGTCGTTTAAGGGTTTATTAACGACTTTAATTCATGTCGGGCCCGCTACAACGGCCACTACCCTGCCACAGCGTCCCCGCCAAAGCGGTAAAACCCAGCGCCAAAACGACATTCTCGAGACAGAGAGTTATTTCATGAATTCCAAAATTCCCATTTCACAACACACCTCTAACCAACTACGCTCAGTAAATATCCTTTATGCTAAGATCGATTCTGGGAGCTCTACTCACCCGAATTCACATCCGTAAAGTCGTACAGATTCCTTAACGAGTTATCTAACTACTCCTGTAATCAAAATCATAAATGATTCACCCGATTATTACCAGATTTCCCTACACTTTAATGACTCCGATTCTTTCCAAATCTAGAGTAGGTTTGGAAAATCCAAGTTACTACGAAAAAGTTTCTGGCCCCAATTCTTTCTCCATTGGCTTTTCCATAACGATGGAAATCAGGTCGTTACAATAGATACCAATTTACCCATCACTCGTCTCTTAGTGATCAACTAGGAAAGACTGGCTAAAGTAAGAGTAGAGTAGTATCTGAATCATCGAATTACTGGGGATACTTGCATCACATGCCATTCTTACCAAATTTCATTACCCCCTAAGGGTTTCACATCTCCAACCTCAAACGAACCAATTGAATACCTACACATCCTCCCTTACAATGCCTCAATGAAGTCATCTTAACCCTCGAGTGATAATAATTGTTGTATGTAAACTTAACTAACAACAAAAGTGATTCTCAATAACCCCCAAAGTTGATCGGACACATGTCTGCACATATTATCAAGGACTTTGACACAACATCAAGGTTTCTCACATAACCATGATAAAATTCTAAATCAATACTCGCTACAATTAGAAGTGAACCTGAACAAACCAACACACATTCATAATACCCAAATAATCACAGTTCTTAACAACATCTCCATCCCACAACATAAATTCCCATAAGCTTAAGTTATAACAATTTTGATCTTTAGAAATCAGATACTCATCAAGGGATATGCCCAAGCATACAACCCCTCCAACAACACTATCAAAATGCTAGATTTAGTAGTTGTAGATTAACTCTCAAGAACAGTAGAATTGGACCCAATGATCCCCACATTCAACCACACATAATCGATACATGACCTCGACGACAAAATGAATATTAGATTGTCGGACAACCATAAATACGCAGGGTAACTCTTCTATAAATTCTCATAAGCAATGTGGTACATGTAGAACCACTAAAATACTTTAACAACTCCAAGACAACACCAATTATGTCATTTGAAATAATCAAATCTTCCCAATCTTCCCACTTAGCCAAGAGAGCGTCGCAGGATTGGTAAACATGATCCACCACTAGAGATTCACCCACAAAATGAAAAGCACGTGTGACCATAGCTAGTTCATCACACTCACAACCATGAATAAAACAAAATAGATGGTCACATAAGAATTTATCGAATAACACAAAAGGTTTTTCTTTGAAGAGTCGATACCAGTCATTTCCATTCACTTGACTCAATATACTTTTCACATCCTTCGACTGAAGCCAACACTCTTAATACTAACAACCATCATAACCACTCCGACCATTGACCTTACTTTAAACTAACACTTTGTAAATGAAAACCTTTCTAAGGTACTTTAACAATCAACAGTAATCAACTTTACGACTCAACCCAGGTGTAAGTCTTTTCAAATGCTCAATACCTGATACAATTGATCATTCTTCACCTTGAAATTCATACCTTGACAAAATATATCACCACGAATGTAAACTTTTAATGAAAAATTTGGATTGTAATTTCAACTGTATAACACAATCCCCTTATCTATCAACATTAGTTTATAACTCGAAGATTTTTATGAATTCATGGATCTTCGATTATCATGGACCGCATCTCCATCTATCTCACATATCTTTCGCTAACAATTCAATCGTAATCATTACAAAATTTAAAACAAAACAAAAACACTTATCATCACATTTAAGATAATGTATGTACACTCCTTTCTCAAAGTCTTTTTCAATAGTTTATAACCAATCTGATGGACTTGTGACACTATTACCATAGTCAGAACAAAGCGAATGAAAATACGCATCTCTGCACCCAATTATCTACACCTCTAAAGATATCTCTTTAGCCTTTGCAATCAATACAATACTCTTACTCTCGCCTCTCTCTAAGGTTGCACTTCGTCCCACTATTTTTCTTCATTATGACTCTAGCTCTTTTAAGTTCTATTCGAGTGGTGTCCCACCATCTCTTAAAATTTTGATACAACCACGTTACTCACCAAATATTAGAAAATCATAACCTTAGCTACTCACAAGTCGTAGTTACTATACAAAATTTGCTTAACCAACAATCTTATTATATAGTTGCATCCCATCGCAATTCACCACGAACTCATACTACCATTACACTTAGTTAGCCCTTGCTATCACTATGAAGTCAACCTTTTCATCAGCATAACACCTAAAACTCAGGTATACTCAATGGAACTTTATTTATCCAGAAGCTTGTCATTCCGATAACAATCCACTCTTTTATGGCTTAAGTTAAAATCACTAGTCCTCATACTGCCCTCCTTCTTCTTAACAAACAAGACAGAAGAACCCCACGGGGAATCACTAGGATGGATGAAACCTTTATCAAGAAGCCTTTAGATTTGAGCTTTAAGCTCTCTCAATTCTAACCCTACAGGAATAAACTCAATAGAGGGGGATTCGACCTCAACATCCCGAATATGAGCCAATTACGTCAAACAATCCTGTCCTACCAGTTTGCTAGCCCGAATGGAGGATATGATCTTAGCTAGCTTAGGCTTGTACACCCCTTCCCACTCTAATCTTTCCCTACCGGGGATCTCTAGAGTTACCGACTTAGTATTATAATTAAGCCCGGTATAACAGAGGGATAACCAAGTCATGTCTAAGATTATATCAAGTCAGTCATATCCAACATAACCAAATCAACCCAACTCTGAAAATCCATCAACACAACAAGACAATACTATATATATGGGTGACTATGACTGACTTTTCAACTGGGGTAGAAACATGGATGAGGCCATCAAGTATATCACAAACCACATAAAATATCAAGGCAATTGAACTGACACATACGAATAAGTGGAACCCGAATTAAACAAAACAATAGTCATCCGATCACAACAATAACAGTACTTCTGATCACTGCATCACACCCTCAAACTTGGTCTTACCCGAAAAACATAAAACTGAGCCTTGTCATCTTGACGGGCAACCTCCTTGCCTGGCTACACTACTCTTCTACCTGCATTATCATTTCCCCGGCCTCCACGGCCTCACTGATTTCCTCTTCATATGCCCATGTTCTCCACAATGTTAACACACCGTATAACTTATATTCGATTGTTGAACACTGGATTAGATCGCCGGGGTTAGTTCAGATACGATTCGGGGTCCATGATTGTGACTAGAGGAAAACAGAGAAGAGATGGCTAAGATTTTGTCTCGCCCTGTCCCACTCTGGCGAGAGGAATCCCGCACTGGCGGCCTCGCCTTGGTGGAAAAAGTGCCGCCCCAGCGGCCAAAACGGAACCAGAACCCCTGCCAACAATTTTTCTGGGGTTCTTTTTTTTTCTAAATTCCACAAAGGTTCCTAGCTTTACTTAGCAATTTTAGAATAATCCATATAACTAGGATAATCATTGTCTACCCCCTAGTCAATCCCACGATACACGGAACAATTGATTCTTGTTAATTCAGCACCACAACCCCACACTTCCCCAAGATACACCCAGACACTCACACGATCCTTAGTCAAGATCTTTCTTTCACAACGAGTTTCACGATACTCAAGTAGTTACAACTTGCATAACTTCAACGACCAGGCCAACATATTGTACATATCAAAGCTCAGAAACACATTTATTGTGCACATAATGACCTCATCATGTTCAAGCAATTACAACTTCACATTCGCAGTAAATTCAGACAACCAAACACACGCATTCAAAGTTTCCAAGATACAATTTGTACCATCTCGCAAATTAAAATAACTAAGAAGAATCCAATAATTGGAAATAGTCATTTTTGTAAAGAATGAAAATCTGGAAAATTTGTTAAGTTAGAATAGGTAGAGTTTTGGTCAACTTCAAACGGCAATAACTCCTAGCTCAAGATTAGTTATGTGTATTTACAGATATGGTTGGAAATCTCTTGGAATGATCTTTCCAACACCGCCAAGTTTGCATGATTCCGAGTTCGTATGAGTAAGTTATGCTCTTTGGAAGTTGGGTTATTGGATTAAGAAAAGTCTAATCCGAATTTTGGAAGGGTAATTTAGTCTTTTTCCTTACCTAATTATTCTAATTACTTTTTAGGAGTTTAATTGGGGTTAAGTCATATTTTAGTCAGTTTTAGAAAAGTGATTTTCACGCTAGGGCTTGGACAAGAGAAGAAAGGAGAAGAACGTTCAAGATTCGTCGATTTCGTCAAGGATAGCTTGTGTATTTTGTCGGGGGTGATCCCTAAAAAGGTATGTGAGATAACATAGCGTTGGGTTATTTCACCCACGCTCTAGCCATGATTCAATTCAGCGAATTTAAGTCTTTGAAATTTTAAAATTGAGTTCTTGATGAATATTGTTGAAAGTTTCGTTGAATTTCTTGTGGGTTGTGTGGTTGGAGTTTCTTGCGATTTGATTCATGTTTTCAGGTGTAATTTCGAGTTGAATTTGGTATATATTGAGGATATAATCAATTGTAAGTGTTTGGGGAAAGAACTAAGTTGATTGGGAGGGTTTAGAGTTGAAAAACGAAGAAGAAAAGTCGGGGAATACATGGGGAGGGCCCTGGCGCATCGCGCTTCTCAGATCCCCAAAAAGGGGTGTCTGAATGTTGAGCTTTGGGGAGCCGTGCCAGCCAGAGCACCCCAACTTGGTCCCTGAATCTCAAGGGCTGGTGCCCCGTGCCTCTCAGAGCGCTAGGGATGCCAGCTCTTCCCAGTCTTCCCCCATCTTTTCGTACTTGTTCCTTAGCAATGTACCTAAGTTTTCTAGTTGATTCCAACACTCTAACCTTGAAATCATCCATAAAATTGAGATCATGAACCTTGAATTCATAATCCAATTCAAGGAAAGTTAGGATCAAAGTCAACAAAAGTTAAGAGTCAAGTCTACAAGTTAAGAGGCAAGTCAAAGTAAAGTTTTTAAAGTTTTCAAAAGTCTTTAACAAACGTTTTAACTTTGTTTTAAGACTTAAGTTTCAAGTTACACAAAGAGTAAAGAGTTGAGTTAATTTCTCAAAAAAATCTATAAGGGAACTAAGTATTCCAAAGAGTTTATAAATGTTTTCACATTTGAGCAAGAAAAGGGAACATCGATTCCAAGAGAGCTTTTAAGCTAAGTTTTGAGTAATTATCTCAAACCAAAGAAAGAAGTTTGTTTTGAAAACATATGAGCTAAGTATATTTTGGGAGTAGTATTGAGCATCGATATGGAGATGCGAGTTCATATTAACTCAAGTCTCCATAAACCATGAAGCCATCATGGGTAGTAAAGGATCATACTTTTTAGATGACTTCTTAAGAAACTTTTAGCATAGACTAGTGGATCCACTTAGTGAGTTAGGTTCTATACCCCCAGCAAGGTATAGGACAGTCCTTGGCAGCGTGAGGTAAAATGTTGTATCTTTACTATAGCTCTTAAGTGATAGTTGTCAGTTACAGAAACTCTCAAAGCAGTATTTTGTATTTTTATGTAAAAACAGAGTTCATATTGTATCTTTGCATACATACAGAGTTACTATTGTATTTCTAACTACACAAAGTTGACAACATATTTTAAACAACTTTTTCTTATATTGCACTTGTTTTTAAACTGCTTTATATTGAAGTGAGTTCAGTTATGTTGAGTTGAGTTGAGCCAAGTAAGTTCTTCAGTCCTTTCAGAATCTTTTCAAGCCTATGTATTGTTTAGCATTCCAACTCGCATACTCGTACATTCAATATACTAATGCCAGTTGGCCTGCGTCATCTTATGATGCATACACAGGTAACCAGGATCAATATCCAGTGCCTTGTTGATCAGATTCAACACTCAGAGTCAATTGGTGAGCCTCATTGCATTCCGGAGGACTCTTTTATCATTTGCTCTCTAGGTTTCAGTTGTTAGGATGATCGGGGGTCCTGTCCTGACATCCCTTTTTATTTTAGAGGTTTCATAGACAGATAGTATTTGTTCTTTAGTATTATTCATTCAGTTTTATACGTTTAAGACTGAAGTTTCCATTTTTGGCTAAGTTATTGCAATGAGCTATATCTCTTGTGTTTAAGCCTTCCGCTGAGTAAGTAAGCCAGGCCAAGGGTTCGCCTGGCGCTAGTAATGATTCTCAAGTGTCAGCCACGTTCGGGGTGTAGGCTCAGGGCGTGACAAACTTGGTATCAAAGCATAGTGTTCAAGAGTCCTAGGGAGTCTATGAAGCCGTGTTGGTAGAGTCCTAGTTATCGGTGTGAAGCGCGCCACATCTATAATTAGGAGGCTGCAACACTTAGGAAAATTTCTCACTTCTTTAACTCTCATTTCGTGTGTTAGAGTTTGATCTCTAAAAAGTTTCCTTCTAATCTGTGCTTGTGCGTGTTTTCAAATAATCATGCCTCTACGAAGAGCTGTCAGAGGTCGCCTTGCTAGGCGTAATGTTGAGGAGCAAGAGTTACCGAATGCACTTGAAGTGCAACCCCAAGAAGAAGTTACCAATGCTGAGTTCAGGGAACCCATAAGGATGTTAAGTCAAGTTGTGACTAACCAGGTTGGGCAGCAAAGAGGAGCACGGCAAGAAAAGGCTGGCACTTCAAGGATTCGTGAGTTCTTAAGGATGAATCCTCCAAGTTTCACTAGTTCAAGCACTTCTGAGGATCCGGAGAACTTTGTTGATGAACTAAAAAAAGGTGTTTGATGTGATACATGTTGTTGATACTGAGAGAATTGAGTTAGCTACATATCAACTGAAGAATGTCGCTAGGACTTGGTTCGACCAGTGGAAAAGGGGTAGAGCTGAGGATGCACCACCTGCGAGTTGGGCCTGTTTTGAGGAGGCTTTCTTGGGGCGTTTCTTTCCCCGAGAATTAAAAGAGGCCAAGGTGTGTGAGTTTCTCACACTTAAGAAGGATTCTCTAAGTGTTCATGAATATGGGTTGAAATTCACCCAACTATCCCGTTATGCTCAAAAGAAGGTTGCGGATATGAGGAGTAGGATGAGTCTATTTGTTGCTGGGTTGTCCCGTCTATCAAGAAAATAGGGCAGGGCAGCTATGTTAATTGGGGACATGGACATATCAAGGTTGATGGTCTATGTGCAGCAGGTTGAGGAAGAGAAGCTGAGGGATAGAGAGGAATTCAGAAACAAGAAGGCTAAGACAGGGAATAAGTCCAGGCAGCAGAAAGGTACTGTGATTCGTTCGTCCTTTCAGCAGAAGCAAAAGGGACCTGCTCCATCATCTGCTAGTGTACCTGCACCCAGAAACAAAGGCAAGTATAATGGCCAGAATTCGCAGAACTTCAGAACTAGACCTACACAATCTCAGAGTAGTGTGGTACAAGGAGGCAACTGGGCTCCTGCATGTGCTAGGTGTGGTAGAACCCACCCAGGTAAGTGTAGTGATGGCCAGGCATGTTGTTTCAAGTGTGGACAAGAGAGTCATGAAATAGTGCTCAAAGAACATACAAGGTAGTGGGAACTAGGACAATAGGGCCCAATCTTCATCGGTTTCTCCACCAGATAGGGCTGCATAGAGGAGCTACTTTCGATACCGACGGAGGAGCAAACCCCCTTTATGCGATCACTAATTACCAAGAGCAAGAGAAATCTCCAAATGTTGTTACTGGTATAATTCAAGTCTTTGACTTTACTGTTTATGCTTTGCTAGACCCAGGAGCGAGTTTATCTTTTGTAACTCCATATGTTGCTATGAATTTTGATATTATTCATATGCAACTTAGTGAACCATTCAGTGTTTCTACACCTGTTGGTGAGTCTATTCTAGCAGAGAGAGTCTATCATAATTATCCCATTTCCGTCAATCATAAGAGTACCATAGCTAATTTAATTGAGTTAGACATGGTACATTTTGATGTCATTCTTGGTATGGACTGGCTTCATGCCTGTTATGTCTCAGCTGATTGTAGAACTCGAGTTATGAAGTTTCAATTTCCAAATGAGCTAGTCTTAGAGTGGAAAAGTAGTTCAGCAGCGCCGAAGGGTCATTTCATTTCGTACTTTAAGGCAAGGAAGTTAGTTTCTAAGGGGTGTGTATATCACTTAGTCCGAGTTAATGAATCTAGTGTTGAGATACCTCATATCCAGTCAGTTCCTATAGTAAAATAGTTTCTAGAAGTCTTTTTAGATGATCTACACAGAGTCCCTCCTGAGAGAGAGATAGACTTCGGTATAGATGTTCTTTCAGATACCCATCATATCTTTATTCCTCCATATAGGATGGCACCAACAGAGTTGAAAGAGTTAAAAGAGCAGTTGAAAGACCTTTCAGAGAAAGGGTTTATTCGATCAAGTGTCTCACCTTGGGGCGCTCCGGTCTTATATGTGAGAAAGAAATATGGTTCCCTTAGGATGTGTATAGATTACCGGCAATTGAACAAGGTTACCATCAAGAACATGTATCCTCTTCTGAGAATTGATGATCTTTTCGATCAACTTCAGTGTGCTTCTTATTTTTCAAAGATTGACCTCAGATCTGGCTACCATCAGTTGAAAGTAAGGGAGTGTGATATTCCCAAGACAAAATTTAGGACCCGTTATGGTCATTATGAGTTTCTGATCATGTCATTCGGTTTAACTAATGCACCTGCAGTGTTCATGGACCTTATGAATAGAGTTTTCAAACCTTATTTAGATATGTTTGTTATCGTCTTCATTGATGACATACTAATCTATTCAAGGAATGAAGAAGATCATGCTAGCCATCTCAGAATAGTTATACAGACTTTGAAAGATAAGGAGTTATATGTTAAGTTCTCGAAATGTAAGTTTTGGCTTAAGTCTGTGGCATTCTTGGGCCACATAGTTTCCGGTGATGGAATTAGAGTTGATACTCAGAAGATAGAGGTAGTGCAGAGTTGGCTTAGAACCACATCCCCAACTAGTATTAGGAGTTTCTTGGGTTTGGCTGGATATTATAGAAGGCTTATAGAGGGATTCTCATCTATTTTGTCCCCTTTGACCAAATTGACTCAGAAGACAGTTAAGTTTCAATGGTCTGAAGCTTGTGAGAAAAGCTTTCAGGAATTGAAAAAGGAGGTTAACTACTGCCCCAGTATTGACCTTACCAGAAGGTACACAAGGTTTTGTGGTGTATTGTGATGCATCTAAAGTTGGTTTGGGTTGTGTATTAATGCAGAATGGCAAGGTTATAGATTATGCCTCCAGACAGTTGAAAGTTCATGAGAAGAATTACCCAACCCATGACTTAGAGTAGGCTACCATAGTATTTTCTTTGAAGATATGGCGTCATTATTTGTATGGTGTTCATGTTGATGTATTCACTGATCACAAGAGTCTTCAATATGTGTTCACTCAGAAAAAGCTTAATCTTAGACAAAGGAGGTGGTTAGAATTACTCAAGGATTATGACATGTGTATTCTTTACCACCCAGGTAAGGCTAATATTGTTGTTGATGCCTTAAGCAGGTTTTCTATGGGTAGTACTGCCCATGTTGAGGAATAAAAGAAAGAGTTAGCAAAAGATGTGCATAGACTTGCACGCTTGGGAGTCAATCTTATGGATTCTACAGAAGGAGGAGTAGTGGTGATGAATGGGGTTGAATCATCATTAGTGTCAGAAGTATAAGGCAAGCAAGACCAAGACCCTATTTTGCTTGAATTGAAGGCAAATGTTCATAAGAAAAAAATATTAACTTTTGAACAAGGGGGAGATGGCTACTGAGATATCAAGGTAGATTGTGTGTACCAATGGTGGATGGACTCCAAGAGAGGACCATGGAGGAGGCTCATAGCTCCAGATATTCCATTCATCCGGGTTCCACAAAGATGTATCGTGATTTGAAAGAGGTGTATTGGTGGAATAGTATGAAGAAGGGCATTGCAGAATTTGTTGCTAATTGTCCAAATTGCCAACAAGTTAAAGTAGAGCTCCAAAGGCCCAGTGGGTTGGCTCAGAATATAGAACTTCCGGAATGGAAGTGGGAGATGATTAATATGGACTTCATCACAGGGTTATCGAGGTCTCGCAGGCAGCATGATTCTATTTGGGTGGTTGTCGATAGAATGACAAAATCAGTCCACTTTTTACCGGTAAAGACTACTCACTCAACAGAAGATTATGCTAAGCTTTATATTCAAGAGGTGGTAAGACTTCATGGGGTTCCGGTCTCCATTACTTCAGATAGGGGTGCACAATTTACTGCATAGTTCTGGAAATCTTTTCAGAAGGGTTTGGGTTTAAAGGTGAACTTGAGTACTGCTTTTCATCCTCAAACTGATGGGCAAGAAGAGCGCACTATTCAGACCTTAGAGGATATGTTGAGGGTTGTGTGATTGATTTCAAGGGTAATTGGGATGATCACCTACCTCTTATTGAGTTTGCTTATAACAATAGTTACCACTTTAGCATCCAAATGGCTCCATATGAAGCTCTTTATGGGAGAAGATACAGATCTCCTATTAGATGGTTTGAAGTTGGTGAAGCAGGGTTGATAGGACCATATTTAGTTCATCAAACTATGGAGAAGGTGAAAGTGATTCAAGAGAGTTTGAAAACGGCACGGAGTCATCAAAAATCCTACACTGATGGTAGGAGGAGGGAGTTAGAGTTTGAAGTAGATGATTGGGTATATCTAAAAGTCTCACCCATGAAGGGTGTTATGAGGTTTGGTAAGAAGGGGAAACTTAGTCCCCGATATATTGGACCTTATCGA
>JAJOOH010024705.1:0-11241 GCA_029582605.1 Solanum gracilifrons
CTACACACAATTTAGGGATAAACTTCGTGCTTATATATATATATATATATATATATATATATATCATTTTTTCTTCATAGTCAAGGTAGGGGTAAAGTATGTACGCACTACCCTCCTAGACCCCACTTATCCCACTGAGTATGTTCTTTTCTTCAGAGTCTCTCGAACTAATTGTGTTTTGTCCTTAAACATAGCAAACCTTGGTTATTTTTTTTTATGCCTTTTGTCTTGAACAATACGAGACATAATTCAGGGAACCTCCATTATCCATCTTCTTTTACTCTTTAACCTTCCATAAACTGTTATACCACATATATCGAAACAATCATATATACACCTTGATCTCCTCGAGTTTATTGCATAACATAATATTCCAAAGTTCTATGCACATTGACAGTCAACGACATATCCATTGAAGTACAAAATCCTAGTGATATAGGAACAACATGCAAGAAAACAACGACAAATGTTACTAATCCTTTGTCAGCATAGAGACATGTTAGATAGAAATGAAGCAGGGAGGGGCAGACGAAAGACCACAACATCAAATATATAAGTTGACTAATATGACATGTTAGTCATATTTGTTGACTCGCCTCCAAAGTCTTGTGTGAAAAAAATGCACCACGAACACTTAAAGGTAAGTTCTATGTGATTAGACCGGCTTTATTGTATAGGAAAAAATGTTGGTCGGTCCACCCATATTCAGAAGATGCAAGTTGCAGAACTGAGGACGTTGAAATGGATGTGTGGGCATATAAGGGAAATCAGATTAGGAATGAGGATGTCTAAGACAGAGTGGGAGTGGCCTCCATGGTGCACAAAAAGGGAAGCAAGGCTGCGATGGTTAGGACATATGAAAAGAAATATGTGTAAACGCCCCAGTAAAAAGGTGTGAGAGGTTGGATATAACGGATATGAGGAGAGGTAGAAGTAGATCGAAAAAGTATGGAGGAGAGGTGATTAAACAAGACATGACATAACTTAAATAGAAGGGTATGAAGGTCCTAAAAGGTCAATAGGAAGTTGAGTTCTGTCTCGCTTTTCGATGGGATTAGGCTTGATGGAAGTATGGTAGCACATGTCAATCGTAGTATTAGTCATAGACATGTAATCTCTTGCTTTTGCTATTTGCTACCCTCTCTTGTCTATTATGTTTCATTTATTTCGTCGTTGTTAATGTTCTTTTTTTTTTTTTTTGATAACTGAGAAATCCGACTGTGACCCGCGCTTTGGACCAATCACTGCTTTCTAAACTCGGTGGTTAATGGGTCCGCCCCTCTACCCTTCTCCACTTAAATATCAGGCTTCACTTTGCATGGTGTGGGGCTTGAACCTAAACCTAAGCCACAAATCCTCCACCTTTTGCCACTTGAGCTAGGCCTTAGGGCCGTTGTTACTCTTCTTTTTGTTGAATGCTTTCCTTATAAATTGACATGTTTTCCTCATTGTCATATTTTCTTTTCATAACTACTTTGATTTGTTGCACTTGAGCCAAAGATCTTTCGGAAATAGCTTCTCTACCTTGTGGGTAAAATTTGCACACACTCTACATCTCCAAACTCCACTTGTGGGATTGCATAGGGTGTTGTTGTTGTAGACTAATATGACACATTAATACCAACAAACACTAAGGAGTTAAGGAAATAAACAATCCAACGAATATATACATGTCTTTTTAATCAATATAAATAATCAAATGTCTATTTTAGCTGACCATTGCAAAAACAGAAAGACACCACTACTGAGAGGGAAGGCTATAGTCATTACTCAATACACCAACACAAAAGATGTTGGTAATATTTATGTGCAAATGCTTGTCTTTGTTTATATTGAATGGTTACCAAATCAACAATATACCTAATGTAATCCCATATGTGGGGTCTGAGCTTTATTGGATGCCTATCTATCTAACAATCTGCAAATTTCTCATCGTGATAACAAATACGCCACTTCCTTGGAGCACATATTTAAATGCTCGCCTTTGAAACCTTATTTAACCAACAAGATTTTTAAATAGGGGAAGATTCATTTTTCGATAATTAATATGAACACTCATTAAAAGATGCAGTGTGATGATTTCAACATTTCTGTGTGTTGAAAAATTGTAGACATTCTTAAGTATGTTCTCACAAAAAACCCACATGTTCTTTAATTAGTGTTCCTTAGAGAACGTTAAAAGCAAAACTTCAAAGAAATCTGGCAAACAACATGTTGCATTATACATATACTAGATTATTCTGATTGTCATCCCACTTGGTGATGATCTATGCTGCTCCTGTGAGTCCTACTAAAACATTTTACCAATAACATTCAAATCATTTATAAGTTTCCTCCAAATCTCACATTATTACCCTATACATTATAGCTCTAGTGCTCCATGTTTTTCTATTACTACACCAAAATCCATCAACTCCACCAAAATAACAGTTCAAAAAAGGAAGGGTGGGAGACTATGCCAGAGAAGAAAGCAACATCCAACTAATCGGATTAAATGAAGCGAATTGAATAAACTCATGTTATCCTCTATTTGCTGCACCCGAGGAAAAGCATACAAATAGAGAAGAATGAAATAGACTTTCACAAAACCAAGACCTAATCGATTGATCTCACGAAGATACAAAAAACACTTCCGATAATCAGACCTAAATGTGCTTACAGCTAAGCCAATTCTACAGGAAAAATGGAATCCAAATATAGACAAACAGATATCGTAAACAGGTACATGGAATAAACGGAAGAGGAAAGGTTATCGTGAGAATTTATACATACTTGCGAAGAGCAGGGGCCATTTTGTTGGTAAGTGTACCAGCAACAATCATAACATCGGATTGCCTAGGGCTAGGTCTGAAAATAATACCGAATCGATCAAAATCGTAACGTGCAGCTCCGGCGTGCATCATTTCCACAGCGCAACAAGCCAATCCAAAAGTCATGGGCCAAATGGACCCACGACGAGCCCAATTCATCAGATCGTCGACCTTAGATATCACATACTCAGCCGGTTTGGATATCCCTGCTGGTGAATTCATGGACGGAGGCTGTGCGCCACCGTAAGTGGCCGGAGAAGAGGCAGGTTGCTGTGAGAGAGATGGGAGTGTCGTGTGGATCGTCGCCGCCCTTTGAAGGAACGGCGTCGTTCCGGTGAGTAGTTTCGCATTTCGAGCTATTAACGCCATTTCTGATTCTCCGGTGAAACTCCGGCTTCTGGAGAATTCCAAATAGAAGAACAATGAAAGAGGCGGCGATTGGTCTGAGAAATACATACACAGTATTAATTTATTGGATAATACAGATCGGGACACGTGGAACTAATCCAACGGTTACCAGCGAAGATGGATACCCGGTTGTAGATGGATATAACCCGGTCTATTTATCCTTTGGGCTTGAGCTATTTCCATTGGGTTTCACATTTGGGCTCTTAGCTGATTTTTTTTGCAAGAGGAGTTAGACATAAATAATCGTTCCTCAAAACGTTATTAGATAAGATATGGCATATCTTTAGCAGATTGAGGATATAATCTTAGACAAGAAGGTAATGAGGTCGATAATTGGGATAAAAGATTAATTGATAGTTTAGTGTTCTCATAATGCTAATAGTAGGATTTATGTATCGCATAGTTTCTTTTTTTCCTTTTCCTACTTGTTATTGTTGTCATCATTTTCATTTATTTTGAGTCGAGGGTCTATAGAAAGTAACTTATTTTTTCTTTTAAGGAAGATACAAGATATGTGTATACACTACCTTCTTCAAGCCTCACTCGTGGGAGTGCATTTGATTTGTTATATTTGTAGTTTATTTTTCTTCAAATGTGTAGTAATATATGCTGTTGGACTTACTTTGTACATTGATGTTTTGTTGTCTCTTTTCTTTTTCACTTTTTTTGCATTAGTTACTTTTCTTTAGAGCAAATAATCTATTGAATATAAACTTTACCCTACAAAATAGAGTTAAGATCATACTTTTCTTTCTATTTTGTCCAAGTCGGGTCGGAGTTAGAGTCTTAAATTAGGTCCCGGGTCGAGGTTAGAGATGGGATCCTCAATCTATTGGTTCTTTAGGTTTCATATTGGGGCCTTTATTTGATTATTATTATTGGGCTAGAAAGGATTTGATTATAAATTTTAGTTTTAAATAATTTCAATGTTTTCCCTTCAGAGTAAAATTTATAAATAACTATAGTTTAGAGCATAATTATTATTAGTAGCTATCGTTTGTCTATTCTTTATTCGTACCTATAGTTTTGGAGTAGTATTTGTTCATTAGCTAATATTATGAAGTTGTATGTATCTGTTTGCTTAATCTAGTTGTATCATAACATACAATTTTGTTGGGCATACTATGTATGTTTGCTCGATCCGGTTGTATCAATACATACAATTTCACTGGATACTAGGTATTCTATAATCTAGTTATATGATTGTATACATTCTTTTGTTTTGACTGTATTTCAATGAATGAGTTGTTGTGCATCAAAGTCTATTTCTAATACGTGAATACTATATGCACCACATATGTTTCAACTTCTAATACATATATTTATATTTTACTTGTATATATGGTGCATTTAGTTGTATAAGTCATCAATTTCGCACTTGATATTCGACCATATTTGACAATTGAAGCATAACCATTGATTAAGAGTATGTATCATAAGTCTATTTCTCATATGAACATCAAAATTCTTCATTAACACATAAAACCAAAGCTTTTTCTAAAAACTTTAATAATTTTTGAATTTTTATGGCTTAAAAACTCGTTAAATCGACAACTCAATGCATATGATCATGTTAAATATAATATATACAAGCGTTCAATAAACTATATTAACATATACGATTTAAGATTTTACAATTATAAAATTACTTCAACATCAAATGTTATAATAAAAAAATACACCCAATACTCATAAGATTTTTACCAGCTCAAACATATATGCGAGATTTACACAAAACCTATGCTACCTTATATTTCCAACTACAAATAAAGTATATTATTATAGTACTAAAATAAACTTAGAAAGTGTTTAGATTAACTTTTCTAAACTAGCTTTATAAGCTAAAAAGAATCATATCCTAACTTTTGTCATTTTTTACTTAAATTTTTTTAGGTTTTTCAAAAAAAAAAAAAAAAACTTAAAATAAATCAATCTAAAAATACTCTCTTAAACGAATACTCTACAAAACAAAAAAGGGACAAGTGAGATTCTTTCTCCCAAAGTTGCAAACTTTATTCAGTATAATCAACAACAACCCATCTCTCTTCTTCATTATCATCAATTCCAATACATTTGATTGATTATGGCAGATAAGTCTAGCAGAGCACTGGTATTATACGGTGACGGGTTAGCCCGATCCATTGACCCATCTCATGCCCACCTCCATTCTTTTACTTCTCGAGCTTGCTGTGGCTTCTTGTCTCTTCCCAACTCTCCTCCTTCAGGTCTTTTTTCTGATTTTTTAATCCCAAAATTGTTTCTTTTTTTGATAAATTTTATGTGGGGTTATGCTATTTTTCATATTTGATCATTGGGTTAACAGAAATTGCATGTTTGTTTAGTAGAAATCAGTTTGTATATGCAAGAATTAGGATTGTTTGATGTGGTTTCTTGTTTCTTATTTACTCTCCTCCTTTAGGTCTTTTTTTTGTTTCTTTTTACCTTTTTTTAATCTCAAAATCGTTTCTTTTTGATAAATTTGATGTGGGGTTATGATGCTTTTTGAAGTGCTGAAAACATCCATGTTACACTTACATTATGTCCAACTTTTGTTAAAGAGTCTTTTTTTAGTTTGGTAACTTCAAGATTGTTTCTTTTTGATAATTTTTATATGGGGATATGCTCTTTTTCATCTTTAATATTGGAGTTTATTGAAATTGCATGCTTTTGGATAGTCTTTGATCCATCTGCATATGGAAGATTTTGTTTTTTTGATAATGAATATTAGATGCATATCTAAATAGCATGTAATATACTGTGCTTTGAATTAGTAAGTCAATTAATCTCGTGCCAATAAAGAAAAAGAAGTTAATTAATCTCGTTTTAGTGATAGTTAACTATCTTTGTTTGGTTGGTAATGTAGCAAAGGATCCATCTAGGCGATGCCGACTAGTTGAGATTAGTTTTTGTTGTTACAGGTACATTGTACTGGTGTCTGTGAGGAGCCATTTTAGTCTAGTTATAGAACCTATAGATAAGAATCCCTAATTTGTGTTGAAATACTGATTAGTATTGGAACAACATGGACTGAATGGAATTGAATAAGATGTAGGGCGTTCATCTAGCCGACCAAGTTTGATTGAAAATATACTTTCTTGATTGCATGAATATACTGTGCATTGAGTTAGTAAGATTAGTTATTGTGTTTGATCTTGTTTAGTTATCATTAAATTTATCTGCTTGGTTGGTAATGCCAGAATCAGTAACACTGAAAGACAATCATATCTGGCATTTTTTGTTTTCTAATCACGAAACATCCCAACTCCAAAAAACAATGGAGAGCCAAAAGTTTGCACCTTCCATCTCTATGATTCAAAATTTTTATGTGTATCATATCAAACTGGTAGATCATTTCTTAGACTTGCTAACGGAAGGCCTTGTAATGTTCTTCATTTGCACTGTTAAGGAAGCCAATCAGGCACTCGTAGAAATCGAAAAGTCATCAATGCAGTTGACTCCAAGGAACTGGTGCACCATCTTTTCTCAACCACTAGCTGAGAATGAAATTATTATTCGTGGGAGACATAGCCATCCTAGACGACCGAGCACTTGAGATCAAATATATATTGTGTAACTAGATAGGAGGATGTTATGCTTTCTTGATCACTTTTATGAGGCAGCTGATATATATCCTTCCTACACCCACTTTACCCTCTAGATAACAATAAGACTTCTCTAAAGAGTGGAATTTACTGAATATGTTAAATATTATTGATGACATGTGGGATGCATCATAACCAATTCAAATTGAAGAGTTTGCCATCCCATAAATTCAACTCTATAGCCTGGTGCCTATGATTTTTCTTTTTATGCTATGCCTACAGGTGGTTAGTGTTAGGGTGGATGAGTACTTATATTTATAAGAAAGCATGGTGAGTTTCTAAATTTTAAAATATAGTTTTCATGGACAGTACACAGATTGTTATTACTTTACAGTTCATGCTGGGAGTCTAATTACATTTTTGATCTTCTTATTTTTTCATTTTGGCTTCGGTTATCGTATTATTTGTTGTTGCTATTGTTCTTTTCTTCATTGTTTTCAGCATGACTTCTTTGCTACTGTATTTGTTTTACATACTTATCTTTTGATATGCTTTATTTGAGCTGAGAGTCTATCGAAAACAGCCTCCTACGTACACACCACCCTCCCCATGCCCCACTTGTGAGATTACACTCGGTATGTTGTTGTTATCCATCATTTTGGAATTTATATGGGGATTAGATTGCAGAAACTGAGGATGCAAGAATTGTCAGAGAATTTGCTGAGCTAGTGGATGCAAGTGAAGCTTATCTTGCCCTGGTGAGATGCAATTACTCTGTTTATAGTAATTGCTAAAGACATTCATTTATTTCTTAGCTTAATTAACATAGATTGTGCTAAAATACTTCCTCTGTTCTTAAGAATGGGGAAGAATCTTTTGAAGCTCAATCTCAGGAGAAGCATGTAGCAGCAACCATATCAGAGAGGTAAGACTACTCCTGTTCTAAATGTTGAACTTCCATCAATATGATATTATTTACATTGTTGAGAAGGCACTTTTCAGAAAGTTCTCATTCAGGTTTATGGGGATGAAAGCTGCTGTCATCACTGAAAATTTAAGACTGAAGAGTTTCTGCAATAAGCTTGGCTTCACCGTCTTAGAGCTCAATGAGGTAATTAGTAACATTAATAACCAGGTTGATTCATCCGGCTTTGCCTCTGAATTGTTCAAGTTGCTGGGGTTTCAAGAAGGGAAGACCTTAGAGTCAAGCCAATTTGATTTGGTTATTCTTCATGTTGGAGCTGGTCAAACGACAAATTGCCTGAAAGATTTGGATCTTGTCAATCGATTGGTTGGTAATTTGGTGCAAATGGCACATCCTGGAACAGAAGTAGGTTCTAGGTTGCACATGTCAGTTTTGTTGAGCTATGGTGCTGTTCATGAGTCTGATGATTCCACGTTTTCTATTGCTGACAGTAGACAAGAGAATAACTCTAAACTCTCTCTTATTTTCCCTCGTCAAAGTTATACAATTAAAGAAGGAAAACCACGACCAAATGTTAGGTAAGTGCAATTTTTCCACTTCCATTCTATATCATCCATGCATACTGTTGTCTGATGTATTCATTAACAGGCAGCATTGCCCCATATTAGTGGCCCAGTGGCAGAATGCTGTCACTCGGAAGGATATGGCAGAAGCATATTCATACGAGGATTTCAAAGAGGTATTCAAACAGATTCCTTTCACTGCTCAGAAATATGCTGACACAACTAAGGAGAATGATTCATGCTCTTCTACACTTGTGTTCCTTTTAAATGCACTAGGCATTTTTAACACTTAGAAAATCTCCTAATTTATCAAGTTGTGTGGAATAGCCGGCAGAAATTCAGGAACCTTTCTGCATGTCTTTTACAATTTGCAGAGCTTGCATCATCTTCAAATAATTTGAGCGCCATTGTCAATTCTGTTCTGACATTTTAGTTACTCGTAGTATCCTTGATTTTGCGCTTGATCTCCATCCTTGTGTTTCTCTTACGTAAAATACCTTCAAAATTTACTGTTGTCACTAGAGTTATTGTCTGCTAACATGGATATTTATGATCCTACTAATATTTTGCGCTCTCATCTTTTAACCAGCATGGCGCAAACCTTGTGATTCCAACAGATAGATTTCTACATGAAGTGGCATTCAAGCTTTGGAAGGCTCCAAAATACGGAGCATGAGGTAGAACTGCGGAGAAAACATTGGTAAAAGATGTCTGAATTTCCTGAATTCAGCTTTGTCATTTTGGACCTTTGTTTTGATGAAGGGGCTAGATCATCAGCGGAGATGTTTCTGATCGCCAGAAACTCTATATTCTTCCGGGAATAACTAGAACTAATAATCAGTCAACCCAATTTTCATGGCATCTCTCTCGGTTGTTGTTTCTAACTTATTGGGTGTATAATGTACTCTTTTGGGTGACACAATCAGTCTAATTCTGTTGTTTTTTTCCTGAGATATTGTGGTGATAGAAAGGCTCATTGCTTCATATTGCATACTGCATGTCTGCATCTAGTCTTCTTTTGCCTTATGGACGAAATGCTCTTCAATCTTGGTTTTTCTTTTGGCTTGCAGAAGAAATACTGTAAATCCTATTCCCCCCTCTATGAAATACACATCTTGACCTTCTCAAAAAAAAAAATACACATTTTGTTGTCATGCAGTTCAAGTTTGAGTTATTTATACTAGCAATGTGAGAATGAGAATCTTGGCATAATTGGTAAATGTGAGACCAGGAGGTCACGGTTCAAGTTGTGGAAACAACCTCTTGTAGAAATGCAGGGTAAGACTGTGTACAATAGCCCCTTGTGGTCCGATCCTCCCTGAACCACGTGCATAGTGGGAGCTTAGTGCACCGGACTGCACTTTTTTCTATATTAGCAGTGTGAGCATCCAAGGAAGTGACCTAGTGGTCAATGAAGTGTGTGTAAACCTTAGTGATATGGTTCAAATCCCTACTACTAGCTTAAGCCTTGATGTCAGAGTTACAGAGTGAAATACTAGTGAGAGATAGTAGGTATTCCATGAAGTAGTTGAGGTGCACGGAAGTTGGTCCTATATATCACTGTTAAATCAAACAGTACAACAAGTAGTAACTTCCTACTGACATAAAATAGGGATCTTGTCACAGAAGAATGGTCTAGGTAGTCAAGTAATAACTGTAACAAATAATACACATGACAACTGCATCTACACCAATTTTTTGAAGCTGAATACTGACCACTCAAACTATAAAACACAGCAAATAAAAGTGATACACAAATGAAAGACTTCCATTTTCAAAATTTTGATTAAACAAACATCTGCAGAATTATGAAATAGCTGTAAATTTGATAAAGAGTACTAGGTAGATAGATAAACGCGATGAAAGAAGAAAAACAAGGGCTTAAGGAACAAAAGAGATGCAGCACAAATCATCAAACACTAGTCTAAGCCTGTTCTGAACTAGCATGATGAACCAAGACTGTACTCCATAATCTTCGCCACCATCTCTTTTAACTCTTCAAGCAACTTCACACTCTTTTTGAGCCTAAAGCACATCTCAGCAACCAATGATTCTTGCAGGGAACTCTCAAATCCACCACCATGGGATGCTATTAGATCACCAAGAACCTCATCCTTAATCTCATAAACAAACTTTTCAAGACCGAAAGCAAATTGCCAGTATGCAAAGAACCTCACATGCAAAGTTGCCATTCAATCATTAACAATTTCAACCTCGATCTCATGGTTACCCAACTTTTGAGGACTGAACACAATTTTCCAGTATGCAGCCATCGTCATCTTCAATTCAAAAGCTTGCTGCACAAGATCTTTAGGCTGCCGCCTCAAACACAAAACAGCAATTACTCCAAATCCTTTGATGTTTATTTTCGTTCCCCCTTTGGAATATTTGCAGAACTTCATAAATTTCTTTTTTTGAGCCATGAGACAGCTATAAGTAGCTACATATTCAGTACTACTAGTGAGGTCAGTCAGCCTATCCTGGCAATCAAATTTTGCACTGCCCTCTTAACGAAATACTGAAGTTCCGGGCAACTACCAGAATGATGCATCAAAACTTCGATGACAACTCCCTCTATATAGTTCCACAATTTTCCAACAAACTCCTCTGTAGTTGCAGAAATGTCTCTGACCTTCTTCTGCAAAACATCCAGGAAATCGGGCAATCCAATCCTTTGTGCTTCATTTAAAAACATGACCTCAACGAACAAGTTGTCTTCCTTCTCATCAGGATACTTTGAACGTAGCTCAGAAGAGTATTGTTTGAGTTCAAGATCAATCAACTCAGACCATTTAGCAGCACATTGCTTTTCAAAATCTTCAGTGTACTCATCAAACTCTACTCCAAGAAAATTTTTCTTCAGAGACTCAACAGCCAAACTCTGAATGCGCTTGAATGTAGCCAAAGCTTCAGCAACAGAACCCGATTGCTGTGGCAACTCGTTGAGAGCAGCAACATTGACTGCGAGTTTGTCGTTGATCTTCTTCTCAATA
>JAJOOH010024707.1:0-11434 GCA_029582605.1 Solanum gracilifrons
CAATGCTCAATTTCTTCACAACTTCATCCATTTGCTTTGAGTTGTTGCCTGTCACAATTATGTCATCTACATATAACAACAGTAGTATTGTTCCTGCTAGACTATGAAGAGTGAACACAGATGAGTCAGCTTTGCTGCACTTGAAGCCAATGTGGAGCAGATACAAGCTGAACCTTTCAAACTAGGCTCTAGGAGCCTGTTTGAAACCATATTGTGCCTTTTACAACTGGCAGACATGGCTCGGATAGTTTAGATCAACAAATCCTGGTGGTTGACTCATGTACACTTCTTCTGCAAGATATCCATGGAGGAATGCATTTTTAACATCAAGTTGTCTAATAAACCAATGTTGTGTGACTGCAAGAGATAGAACAACTCTTATAGTAGTTGCTTTCACAATAGGGCTAAAGGTTTCTTCAAAATCTACTCCTTCAAGATGTGAGTAGCCCTTTGCAACTAATCTCGCCTTATGTCTTTCAATTGAACCATCTGACTTCATTTTGGTCTTAAACACCCATTTGGATCCTACTACATTCATCTTAGTAGTTCTGGGAACCAGAATCAGGTCTCATTTTCATGCAGTGCTTGCAACTCATTCTTCATAGCTGCTACCCAGTGTGGAATGCTAAGTGCTTCTTTGAGGGACGTAGGTTCACTAAGTGCAGTGCTTTTCCTAGTTGCAGATAATTAACTATGAGATAATTTTTTAGCTTTTGACCTGGTTATCATGACATGTTCTGGTATCGATGGTTGAGATGGAGCCTGTAATTGAGGTTGGACTTGATCAATAAAGAGTTTAGATAGATCATCCTTAAAATTGAAGTCCCCTTCGATCTGCAATGCTGAATTCTTGGGGCTGCTGCTCATCCTCATATAGTTGTGTTTGCATCATTGCAGCATCTTGTGCCTCATTAGGAGAATCATTAGATGAGTTCTCAAGTGATGCGGGAGATGTAGATGGTGACAATTCTTCGATATATTGTTGAGGTTCTTCAGGTGCTAGTTCATCTAGCAATATATCAGTAGGAAGATGCTCAGATGAGTCAGATTCTTGGCTTGGCACATCATCAATTGTGGTCTTTGATTTTGAGAAAAATTCAGAGAATGTGGCGAGATGAATGGAACCTGCAGAATCACTTTCATTGTTGTTTCCCTGCACATAAGGAAGAGTTAGTTCATCAAAGACAACATGTCTTGATATAAAGACCCTTCTTGTGGATGGATAATAGCATCTGTATCCTTTGCGAAGGCTACTGTATCCAATGAAGACACATGGATATGTCTTTGGTGAAAACTTAGTGCTTCCTTTGATGTAGAGAAACCACCTGCACCCAAACACCTTTAAGCTATTGTAATCAGGATGTGTTCCATGAAGCTTATGGAAAGGTGTATCCTTAAGTACTGAAGATGGTAGCCTGTTTATAAGAAACACAGCTGTAAGGAAGGCTTCCGTCCACATAAATAAAGGCAGTTTAGCGTGAAACAACAATGTTAAACCAGTCTCTACTACATGCCTATGTTTCCTTTCAGCAATACCATTCTGCTCAGGTGTATTTGAACAGGATATATGCCTAACAATACCACAATTTTCCAAGTGGTTAATGAACTTTGAGCTAGAGAACTCACCACCTCCATCACATTGGAATACCTTAATGCTTTTAGTAAACTGTTTTTCAACCATTTTTTGGAACTTAACAAACACTTCAAAGAAATCTGATTTCCTTCTCAATGGATATAGCCAAGTGTATCTACTATGATCATCCAAAAACAATGCATAGAATTTCATCTATTGTGAAGACTCAACTGGTGCAGGACCCCACAAATCACAATGTATTTTCAGCAATGGTTCTTTCTCAGTTTTATTTCTCAAATTAAAAGGCAATTTACAACCTTTTCCCATTTGATAACTAACACAAACAGTAGGATTTTTATTCCAACAAATGATATTGATACACTTATTTTTTTCTAAAACTTCTAAAAATTTAGAGTTTGGGTGCCCAAGTCTGGCATGCCAAACATCACTAGAACTAAATCTAGAACTTAAACTACTCCTTCATGTCTATGTTGTTGCCAATGCTAGCAGATTGTTGTCTTTCAAGGCATAGATACCTCCCCTTCTAGATCCCTTGGCCAACTGTTTCCCTGTTACCTTGTCCTTTACATCAAAAGGTGATTCATCAAACTCAATTGTACAGTAATTATCCTTAGTTAGCTTACTTACTGACAAGAGTTTCTTCTGAAGTTCAGGAACAACAAGGACCTCATTTAGTTTTAAACCAGATACACTTCCACTGCCTATGTGAGTGATATTAAGTTCACTTCCATTTCCCACTACAATCTTATCGGTACCTTTATAAGGTTTTAGATTAGATAGCTTACCTGAAGAATTTGTCATGTGAGCACTTGCTCCTGAGTCCACATAGACTGCATTATCTCCAATGTTAGGATCATTCAGATTAGCAGATGCTAAGGCTCGGGGCAAGTCCTCTGATGCTTGGTATGAGAAATCCCACCTGTAGAAGCATTTGAGTGCGGTGTGGTTGTTCCTACCACAAATTTGACAAGCAACAACTTCTTCCTTCTCCCTGGAGGGATTTTCAGTGCCTTGTCCTTGAGCAGCTTGATGGGTGCTTTGTCCACATGGTATAAAACCCCTGCCTCTTGAGTTGTAGTTCATATTTCCTCTCTTTGAATAAGAGTTTCCTCTACCCCTATAGTTGTTGAACCTGTTTTGATTTACCTGTTGAGCAGTGAAGGCTGTGTTATGGTTAACATGTTGTGATTCTTCTCCATCATCTTCCCTGAGATCAAAGCCTCTCAATGCATTGATCAGTTGGTTCAAAGTTGGATAAGGTGGTTTGCCAAGCATGACAGTCCTGAAGGTTTTATACGTAGGACCTAGTCCTCTGGCAAAATTTATCACCTTGCTATCCTCATCTACTGGCTTGTGTATGGCTGCTAAACCATCACATATGCCCTTGAATTCTTTCAAGAATTCATCTGTAGACTTGTTTCCAAGCCTGATAGTTTGAAGTTGTTGCTTCAATTGGAATTCTTTGTCCTTGGTAGCTTGAAGGTAAGTTTCCTCCAACGTTTCCCACATCTCTTTCGCAGTATTGTAGCCTACAATGAGGTACATGGTTTCCTCTGATAGTGTACCAGAGATCCAACTTCTCAGCAACACGTCCTTCTCCTCCCTATCATCATTTTCACTGCCTTTATCACTAGTTTTGCCACTGTTTTTGTCACTGCTAGAAGTGTCTTCTTCAGTGATAATTATTTTTGGTTCATCCCGAATGAGATATGTTAGTCTCATGACTTGGATAAGCTGCAACATTTGAGTCCTCCATATCAGGTAATTTGAGGGCTTGAGTTTAATTGAGACTGAAGCAATGAGATGGTGAAGTGAGGAGGTTGAGAGTGTGCTGGAGGCTGATGCCATTTGGCTTCTAAAACAGAGTTTTAGTAGTCAAGAATTATAGCAGAATAAGAGCTTAAAGCTCTTATACCATGAGAAATCTGAGGCTAATGTATAGCGTAATGCTTTTGTATTAGCTGATAAAGAAATACATAGTACATCATAGTGTATTTATACACTTACAAGTTGTGCAGAGCATAGAGAGTAATACTCCTAATACAAGACAACTATCTAGAGATAGAGTTATACTTTAACATGGACTCTATATCTAAGATTTTCACTAGTAACTAATAATTATATCTAACTGATCTTATCTCGATCTTTAACACAGCATCCCCAGTCAGATCTGCCCTTGTTTCCTCAGCTTCCTCATAGGTAGTTCTCAGCAGATCCCAAATTTCTTTAGTTGATTCGCATGAAGAAATCAGATTATATACATTAGGTCCGATTCCACACATTAAGAACTTCTTAGCCTTGTGATTTTTCTCAACTTTTCGTTTGTTAAAGTCATTGTATTGCTGTCGAGTTTTGACAACGACCCTTGTGACATCCCCATATTTTAATTCTATAGATGGCACATAGGGACCCTCACAAATAACATCCCACAGCTCACAGTCTTCAGCCATTATGAAGTCAAACATGCAATGTTTCCACCACCGATAATACTGACCATCAAACAAGGGTGGCCTTGTTGAAGACCGACCTTCTTGCCATCTCAGTAGAGCACCAATTCTTCCACAGGAATCTCTCTTGGTGTTAACCAGCTAGAGAGCACCTGTTTTGATACCACTTGCTGGAATATATGTGTCCACTTATCAGTCAAGGACCAGGTTCTTTGACTCAACAAGAACAATAACTTAAATTATGCATCCACTTGTTTCGATAGGACCAGGTCCTCAGCACAGTTACAATAACAAACAGTAAAATAAGTGCTGAAAGTAAAGATTGAACAAGCAACTTTACATGGAAACCTCCTTGCTCAAGGGAGTAAAACCACTACCTATCTCAACAGGACTTTTCAAACTACTTCTACTAATCTTCTCCAAGCAAAAGTAAAAGCCAGTTTACAGAATGAGATTAGCAATCTCCACACTAAACAATACCTCATATCACTTAGCTGAGCCAGAGCAAATACAACACTGCCCACTACACTAACCCTTACTGATTAATATAGACTTTTCTAAGCGGATACCACACCGCCTACTAAACCACCTAACTCTAGATGATTTAGAATTTGACTAAGCAGATACAACACTGCCTACTAAATCAGTTAACTCTAACCGACTTAGACCTTTTAGAAAACAAAACAAAATATCTGAATCCTTTATAGAATAGGAACAGATTTACAAAGTAAGCACATAAGACATAAAGCTCTAAATACAACAAGATGTTTTAGCACTCCATCTGGTCCCTTGTTGATATGAGCAGTGTTCTTCTTTGAAGATGGCCTTCTCTTTTCAAGCTTGTGAATTTTCAGAGAAAATCCAAGTTTTTTGTTTGTCAAATCTTGAGTTTGTGTATTTTGGGAAGAGACTATATAAAATCAACACAAACTTGTTGAGATAACCCTATTGGCTAAAAGCCTGTTGTTCAGAAAAGTTGCTCACCTACCACATCAGAGGTGGCACCTTTTCTGACGGCTGTCTTGTCACCTTTTCATATCGCAGTCTTGCAGGGACCAGTTCCCTTGCAAACTTCTTTGTGGGTTCTTGAAAAGGCTTGCTGGTTGACTTCCTTCTTAGGATGAATGAATTTAATATGGTGTTTGTCATGTAGAAAATATCAACCATAAAGAGTTATTACCCATTGGACAAACACCCTCGTCCATTCTGATTAGTGTAGTGCGTTGACGCCTCACCAACCTCTGACACGACAGCTTTACAGATGTACCCCATTATAGATCTGGACAAGAGAGCTCTACCTGGGACTAGGTCCCTGCATTTGTGAGACACTGAAGCATACAATTTCGTCTGCTTTTCCTATTGGTGTAGGACACTGCACTTTTCACCTAGCACCTGTTGTGACAGCTTTACAGCTGTACCCCATTTGAATCTGGACGAGAGCACTCTGCCAGGGACCAGGTCCCTGTCGTGACAACTTTTGTGGTCCGATTTGAACTCCATTTTTACCCATCGTTTGGGCATGTGATCCTTACTCCGAGGAGAACGTAATGATGATTTTTAGTTTCCTAATTCTATAACGTCATTTGAGGGTCAATTTTGATACAATTTTTGGTATATTTTTTGTATTATTGATATGTGTATCGTTAGTCCCGTATTGATTTGCTTGTTTTGTTCTTGATAGCTTGACATCATTTTGAGGCTCTTTGAAAGGGAAACACGCCTGAGTAGACGTTGTTCTTGTGTGATTCTTGGCCTTGAGGTAGGTTACAACTTCCTTTTCTTAGACTTGGCTTAATTAGATTAATTGTATTTTGAGTAGTAATATATGTATGATTAGGTTGGATTTTGGGATTACTTAAGCGTATTTGATCCTTAGCTTAGGTTGATCCTTGTGTTTTGTATCGAATAGTATCCTTAGAAATGACTTAAGATGTCATGACACTTAGGTTACCGTGTGTTTGCTTGGATTGAACTATTGGTTGGTTATGGTGCTTTTGGGCTTTTATACTTGTTATATTGATTGTTGGGCCCGAGGCTGTTAGCTGGAATCTAGGATAGTACGTTTGGACTGTGACGGAAATTACCTGATCGAGTATGTGCTTGGTGTGTTGTGATTTGGTGTAAGCTTTGGAATTTTTGATGGCTTTGAATGTGGTTGTTGCGCTTGAGTACTCATTGTTCAAAAAAACTTGATATTGGTAAAAATGATAGTTTATTTAAATGATATTTGGTAGACCTTGGGCCTTGGGACCTGTTATGACTTAAAAATGGTAAAATTACTTATTTACATCTGACTGCCATATTTTTGGCTACTTTTATTATGACAAGTCTGATGTATCATTCTGTACGGTACGTCAACTTAGTTCAGGGCTACATTATATATATGGGTTATTATTACTTTTCTGATAAGTTTAAGATATCATTTTGGGTGGCCCGTCGACATATCCGAGTTATTGGTACTTTACTGTTAAGTCGGTGCCACTCATTTCTTTTATTCAGTCTCTATTTTCGCTTGTTCTTATTAATTATGTCTATTTAAACTGTTATCTTCCACATCTCATGTTTGGATTTAGGCTTGACTACTCGGGGTTATAGTAGGCGGCAAGCATGCATCATCATTATTCAATTTCGGATTTTGACATAATAGTCAAAAAAGAAAAGTACTTGTTGTTCATGCTTCCTAGAGGATGGAAAAAATAAGCCAGCAAGTCTTTACAATTTTGGCAGTCTGTATGGCTGCATTTTCTTTTTCTACGACAATAAAAAAATTTAATCAACTTTTTATTTGCTTCTGATTAGACTGTCGCGCCAGTTTTTTTTTTCCAGCTTCTAATGAATAAATTCAACGTATAGACTCAAACCACAGTAGGGGATATATACATCTGGGTATAGATTAATTTCTATATGAGTCACATAAAATGAGTTTTCACAAAGCAACAAAAAAGTAGGATAAGAGTTATGATTATCAATTTAGTTAATATACCGCTAGAATTAAATTTCTCTACTTGCACGATATATCATAGCTTTAGTCTGCATTTAGAAATCAATTATATATTAACAAAACAAGTTATTTATTAATTGTTATCAGAAAATAAAAACTGGAAATACATATACCTGAAGCTGAGTAACATGCGATAAACAACAAATTGTCCATTGTAAAATATTGTTATCTGTTGTGAATCCTCATTCTCTAATTGTTGATCCTCCCTAATAGTAAATAGTAAATAAAAAACAAATATATAATCAATACCTTATTATTAGAAGGACTAATCACTAATCAATACAGATTAATTGTGAGAGTAATTAAACATGAGAGAGACTTACATTAAGAAGTTGCTAGGAGAAAGAGTGAGTTCCAAATTACACTTTCTTCTCATTTTCTTCAATTAAAAAATCTGGGATTGAAATTGAATGGAGTTTTTTTCAATATATCTTTTATATATAAGAACAATATAAGAGAATTAATGAAAGATGAAAGGGGACTTTGTTCTGAATAAATATATATAACATTGTTTTCTTGGGAAGTGGGCCTGGCCTGCAGGTTGAAAGTAAAAGCCACGTTTTTTAAATTATATTTATTGAGTATATTAGTTGATAAAATAGGACACGAAACGCACACTTGTAAACAGTGGCGTAGCCAGAAATTTCACAAAGGGTGTCCAGAAATAGCAGCTTGCTATGTTAAGGGTGTCCAAAATATGTTATTTAATCATTTTGTGTATCATTTTACTTGTATATATGATATTTTTTCCCGACGAAGGGTGTCCAATTGGACACCCTTATCACCATGTGGCTACGCCACTGCTTGTAAAGATGACAAAAATCGACATACGCTAACTTTCTCCAGTCTTTTTTTTTGTCAAAAAAAAAACAAACAGTGATGCATGGACCATGCACCCACGTGTTTTAGTCGGCCTTATTATTAGAGCCGTGAAAATGGGCTCCCATGGGGCCGGTCCAACTCTACCTGTTATTGGGTAGAGTTCGAATAAAAAATTTTAAACCCATTTAAAATTAGGGCTTATAGGCCTAGCCCATATAAGGCATTGACCCTTGAGGCTTGATCAGGGGTAGGCCGAGGACGGCCCATGGGTCAAAACTTTTTATTTAAGAGTAATTTATAATAATTTCACTAGTATATAATCTAATTATTTGATTACACGTTATGTTGTAATATTATGAATCTTCATACTCAGATACATGTATCTCGAAATATATAGAATCAAAATTAAGTTAATTTGTTCTGAATACACTTTATCCAAGTAGATTCGCATGTATCTAAGATACATATACAAATCTTGCACCCTCGCCTTCATCCCATCTTGCTTGTCACTCTCTTATCTCACTCGTGTATCTGGTATGCTAAATGCATGCAAATTACACTAGATTTTTGCTAGCGCTATTGAAACAACACCATTATTTGCCATATTTGATTTGAAAATCTTCTCATTTTCTTGATGTTATAGAATTATAAGTTTGGAAAGAAAATAAAAAGAAGGGCTAGCCCGCCCCAGCCCTCAGCCCTTCTAGGGTCAGGTTGCGTTGAGCATTTTCAGGCCCTACCAAATGAAGGGCCAGCCCTCCCCAACCCTTCAAATTCCTTGGCCCGCGAGGCTTAGGCCGGGTGGGGCTGGGCTGGCCCTTTTTGACAGCTCTACTTATTATTTTATATTTTGTTAAGTTCATTCAAATAACTAGAAAAAGTAATTAAATATAACTCAAACATCAAATTAAAACTTTCAATTAAAATTTAAAAAAAATATAACTCGTTATTAAATTTTTTCTATCCAGACTGGTTTAAGGACAAAAGTACAATTTTCTCAGAGTATGATCATCGTTTTGGTTATATAAACAAAGTGATGCAACATGCAAGATTTAATAAAATTTAAGAATTCACATTACTATTTATTTCATTTTGGGTTGATTTAAGAAAGAAATGATTTTTAAAAAAAATTAAGATCTAAAATAAATTATTAAAAATTGTAGCTAAACATTATTTTATCAAACATAAAATGATAAATTATATATATATATAACTTTTTAGTCAATTAAAAATAAAAAAGTGTCATATAAATAAATTTGAACAAAAAGAATAACTCACAAGGAAAAGGAGAATAAAGAAAAAGAAGGAAATGAAAAGAAGGGAGCGAATATCATGTATCATGTGGAAAATAGAGTAAATTCTAAAAATTGAAGTATGCCAGATACGATATCATGCCCGGTGGGTAAAATATTCGGGTGAAACTTTATATATTTATATTATTTTCTATATATACATATACTATACCTAAGAGTTTCAATCGAAGTGAGCGGGAAGCACGACACCTCTATCCTCTTTACTAGATACGCCTCTGCTTATAGCAATATGAAAATATTACTTCCACTTTGATAAACTAGACTCAATAGTGTCCTCTACAATAGTTTTGAGGGTTAGGTTGTTGGTTTGCTTGTTTTTAAGCATATCTATAGCTAGCTAGAGGTGTTCATAGTTTGAGATCAAATTGAAATTCGAACTAAATTCATTAAATAAATGGATAATTTTTTGGGTTTAATTTGATTTTAATTTTTCTAAAAATAAAAATATTTATTTTGATTTTGATGTTAATAAAAATATGAATCAAACTGATAAATAATATATTTATGCTTTATAAATAATTTTAAATATATCATATTTTCTCATCAACTTTTTAATTTTGATTTGTAATTATGCTATCAGATCTATTGTAAAGCATATTGCAAGCAATTAAGGTAAAAATAAAAATAAAATTAATAGTAGTTGTTGCATATTTCCTAGATATACTAAGTACTATATATACATCTAGTTAACCAAAAAGAGGTCTTTTCATTATATCTTATCCGCACACTCTGATTTAAGTTGTGCATTAGAATATTTTTATTTAGGGTAGTAGCTAACTTTACAAAAAAAATCTACAACCTTATTAGCTCATCAATCACTATAACAAAACAGTTTTAGCAATAATAAATATGCATATTAATAAAAAATGCTAAAATTTTTATTGGTATTAGTTGATATCCATTAGATTTAATGTCGCTATAGGCTTTAGAGACATTTACAAATAGTGTTAATTGCCTTTAAAAACATATTTAGCAAAGACTAAATAATTATCATTAATTAATTACCACTAAAAATTTATTTTTAATATAGTTTATTCGCTATGGCAGTGAGAAAATGTTACTGCAGGTTGTTCAAAGAGACTCAATAAAACTGTAGTCTTGAGGATGAGAGCTTAACTATATTTACTGTTCTGTTTTTCCTATATTGTAGGACCAACGTTGGCTAACATATCTATTAGCACTAGATGGGCATGACCTGTGTTGAGCATGGGCCCAACATTATTTACATTTTTCGAAAGTCTTCTATTAAGGGGTGCGAACGACCTGTATTGAGCATGGCCCAACATTATTTACATTTTTTGAAAGAGTCTTCTATTTAAGGGGTGCGAACGACAATATGTTTAAATATCATTTATACTTTCACTTTATTTACAATTACACTAACATGAGGAAAAGAAACTGGTTATTATATCTTTCAAAGCAAGTCCATTTAGAACTATCCTTTGCTTGAAATGTCAAATACATGATGGAAACCTCTGAAGATGAAAAGAACTACTACTACTTCTGCAGGGAGTACTAACCTGCAATAGTGAACTACAAAGTTTCAAAGTCGATAGTGAAAACAACATATTATGATACCAACTTGTAACACAACTCGTACTGAGAAATTGTTGACACATATAAAAATTAAAAATAAAATTTTCATTCAGAACATTCAAATGATACATACTATGAAGCCTCGAATGTCCTGCAATGATCGTAGATCAAATACCACATTTACTATTGAAAATCAAAAGAGCATTTACTGGATATGGCCCAATATTGTTTTGCTTAAAAATATTTTTCATGTTATTGCAAGTCAAGAACTCTTTGTCAAAGAGCCAAAATGGATGTATGTCATTTAGATCTTGAGGATCTCAGAATAACCAAAAAAAATAAGGAAGACCTGAATGCTTAAATGGCACAACCCGCTAACAAAATTTATTGTAACACATCCAAATAACACTCTAAAAAAGTGGAGAATCTTAGTTACTTATTTGATTGACTACCTGAACTCTCATCTTGTTGGACAGGATTCCACTTCCCACATTGTAATCTCCTCCTCATTTTCCCTCCCCCTACGGCCCCAAATTTGAAAAAAATAACTCCAAAATATGTAAAGATATTCAATTTTATGAAATGCCAAGATTTGCAGTTTTTCATTTGGTGCACATGCATTAATTAGCTGCCTAAATTTATTATCAGTATAGAGTGACAAAAAGAAGAAATTAAACTCATGATACAATGTTTGAACACAAAGAAACAACCTTCAAGGTAC
>JAJOOH010024711.1:0-10878 GCA_029582605.1 Solanum gracilifrons
ATTCTTTGTTGGTGGTGATTTTCTGCATTAGTTTTTATTTTAATTGAGATATAGATCGTTATTTTATTGAACTTTTTTTTTAAAAAAAATAGTTGTCTGCTTATTTTTTTTTTTTTATCTTTCCTTCAAGTTAGTATGAAAGAAACAAAAAAGGATAGTTGATTATTTGAAAATAATTTTTCATTAAATTGATATGTTTCATGTAAACTATGTACGTAGAAAATTACAACTATATAGATTGACATCATTATATCACTGTGATTTCCTGTTTAAATCTGTTAGTAATATGATCTCAAATTTTCAGTTGTTATGCGTCAATTAATAAATGTCTCTTTACTTTTTTTCATATGTTTAGTTTCTAATACTTGAATATTTGTTAAACATAACGAAAATTGGTAAAGCTTGTAAATATGAGAATCCTTTTTCAAAAGATAATTTATATATGCTAGTTTATAATTTTAACTAGAGTTAAAGATAAAAATATACACTTAAAATATTTAATGCTATTTTTTTCTATCTAAACGATCACAAACTATTCGCCAGAACATACCTTAACTATTATTATTTTTTCATAATTTATCAATGTACACATACATATAGATTTACATATGCATCTATGCTCATCAATGTTGCAAACATTAGATCAATTGTTGTCTGTGTAGTTTTCTTTTTATCCCTTTTTGAATGAAAAGTTAGGTATACAATTTGATAGGAATGATTAATTTCAATGTAATTTGTGGCAATGTTATATATATACATGATTCGTAATTCTTTTAAATTAGTTGATTTATATCAAGTTATTTTGTTATGTGAACTTGTGAAATGCAATGTGAGAATTTTGTCAACTAAACTTAATATTAGTTGAAAATATTATGGTCGATATGTTTTTAGTCAGCTAGGGGGTCAATGTACCTTTACTTTTTGGAGGAGGTGTGTAGTTTCTTATGCTAAAAAAACTAAAAGATCTTTTCTTTGATGATACAAATATAGGGTTAACATAATGTGTTAAGTAATTACTTTTCCTAAAATGAAACTAGTTGAGATATAATTAATTCTAATTCAAGCTTACTGGCCTACTGGGTGCTAATCACATTCTCATTTCAGCTTATGGCTTGTAAACCTTAGTTCCTTACTTATTTTATGTGTTCAACAATTTACTTCTTTTATTTTATTAGTTGAAGTCTTATTCACTACATTCTATCCTTTTCAAACTTCAGTTATGTGAACTTATTTTATGTGTTCAATAATTTACTTCTTTTATTTTATTAGCTGAAGACTTATTGACTACATTCTATCGTTTTCAAACTTGAGTTATGAGATCACATGACTCGTAATGTTGTTGTTATATATTTTATGGTGCTCCCTGATAGTTTAGTATACTTACTACAATTGTGTAACCTCTCAAATTTACCTTTGTTTAGTCATAGTGTATGATGAAAAATTTAATTCTAAGAAGACCTTTTAAACCTTGATATAAGTTAGAAAGTTAGTAATATGCAAATCAAATATTTTTGTGTTTTAAAATGGTAACAACACATTTTGTTCACGTAGATAAACAATAAATAATGAAAAGAAAAATAATTAGTATGGATACTAATGAAGTATTTTTTAGTAAAAGTAACTACGACATGCAAAAATTCACTTCGAATTTCAAATCCTTCATATATATGATTTTGAACAAGGCCCCAAGCTAAATGAGGTCCACCAAATTCAACTACTACAACATGTTTCTTCCAGTGAAATCAATATTTATAACAATCAATATTATTATGAAAAACATTAAAATTACATCTCAACTCAGATCTCCTACTATATAAGGCACCATTGTACATTTAATGCATTTACATGACATAAAAAACACTTAGTGTCTTTCAATTCATCGTTGATTGATGTCATTTGTGATTATTTAAAAAAAATATCACTGTTATGAAGAAACTAACACAAAATCATATACTTATAATCTAATGTTAAAAATCAGTGAAAATGTAATTTGGTGACGAAATTATGGGGATTTGTTATGACATTTGTCGTTGCTAAGGGTCCAGTTTCTTGTAGTGAATCCTAGTTGACAAAACTTAGATGGATGGACTAGTCCACGCGGGTTGCCATGTCACTTAAAAAATTGGTTGTTAACTCTTAAGGATGTTTGTGGTCTCTTTAGATAACGACGGAGACAATTTTTATTCCAAAATATAATTAAGGGTATAAATAATTTATTTGGCACGGTTCCTATGAAATTTAGACCATTTTATGTAGAATATTAAAAAAATTATTTTATTATATAGAATCTACAAAAAAATACTATATATAAGTAATAATTGTTTTCTTATTTCACCCTCAAAGTTCAGATTATATCATATATATTGAAACAGAGAAGATAAAACAACTCAAAAATGCATGCTTGAGATTAACTAAATTTAAAAGATCACAATTCACATCCAATATATTCAAGAACCAGAACAATGATCTTGCAAGGCCATAGGCTCAAGCAAGTCTAATAGCATTTTTTTTTTAAATAAATAAAAATACTCCTATAGTATACTACTATAATTTTAATATTCTTTTTTAATATAAATTTAAATATTTATAATAAGAAATTCTTTTCAACATGATTTTCAAAAATTTATACAATATTGATATGTTATATCTCTGAAATATTAAGTGATGTTTTCATAGGGGGAGTAAATATGCGCTGAACTCTTTTTTCCTTGGCTTAGATTTTTCCCCAATGAGTTTTCCAAGCAAGGTTTTCAATGAGGCATCGAACAACGCGTATTACAGGATATATGTACTCTTTTTTCCAACATGATGGCTCATGGAGGGGTCTACAAATCGTGGATGAGGTTCGCGGATTGAGTTTTAGACTTGGTGAAATTTTAACACCAAGAGCTCTATAGATAGCTTGTACGGGTTGTAAAAAGGAACTATAACCCGTAGTTGTTGATTCATGGTTGTATTTTATAAAAACTCAAGTCTCTAGGAAATTGTTTACAACTAGAAAGTACATCCCGTCAAAGGATGTATGAACCGTACTTGGCAGTCATGATCCGTACATCCCTTTAGATAAGACTCAAGTGTACAAGAGGTTCTATAGATCTTGGAAAAAAGTATGGATCGTCGATTGTAACTAAAGGTTCCTATTGATCAGAGAGTGGTACTTTTAGTTCAAGGATCCACGAGTGGATAGTACGGTCCGTAGAAGTTAGTACAAATCATAGATGACCCTTGTGGGCGGCTTTATCCAGTTTTAATAAGGGGTAATCCATTATTTTCCTAACCTTCCTAAGCCTAAACTGTAAAATCTCGCTATTCGAATGAACTAGGAAGAGTTAAAAATTGGAAATAGTCATTTTTGGAAAGAAGATAAAAATCTGGAAAATTTGTTAAGTATGTTAAGTTGAGTTTTTGGCTAACTTAAAACGACCATAACTCCTAGCTCAGGATGATTTAGGTGTGTTTCCAGAAATCGTAGGAAAGATTTTGGAATAATCTTTCTAACGCCGCCGAGTTTGCGCAATTCCGAGTTTGTATGAGTGAGATATTCCCATTGGAAGTTGGGTTGTTTGGATAAGAAAAGTCCAATCCGGATTTTGGAAGGGTAGTTTGGTTTTTTCTTTACCCTATTATTTTAATTTCATTTTTGGTAATTATCTAAGGGTCTAAACTGAAGTTGGTCAGTTTACGCTTTTGGAATATGAGTTAGGGTTTTGAGATAAGAGAATGGAACAGGAGAAAAGAGGTGAAAGAGCAAGAATCGTCATGATCTTCAAGAATCGCTTATGGATTTCGCCAAGGGGGGATCCCTATGAGGTATGTGAGATCACATAGAGTTGGGTTAGTTCACCACGCACCAATCATGATTCAATTCAGCGAACTATATTTGATTTGAAAGTAAATCCTGTGAATTCTTGATGAAATTCGTTTGAATTCTTGTGGGTTTATATTGTTGAAGTTTCTTGAGTTTGATTCAAGTGTTTGGATGAGAGTTTCTAGTTGAATCTTGTATATATTGAGGGTATAATCGATTCTAAGTGTTTGGGGAAAGAACTAAGTTGAAATAGGGGGTTTAGAGTTGAAAATCAAAGGAGAAAAATTGAGGTTTTCTGGGCAGGGGTCTGGGGCGCGGCGCCAGCCAGAGCGCCCCACTTCAGTGTCTGAAGTTTGGGCTCTGGGGTGACGCGCCACAACTTCAGCTCTGAAGTTTGTGCTCTGGCTCCTCGCGCCGCTAAGAGGGCAAGGAAGCCAGTCATTCCCATTTCTCAGCCATCTTTCCATACTAGTTCCTTAGCAACATACCTATGTTTTCTAGTCGATTTCTATACTCTAATGTATGTATAAACATCATGAAATCATCATAAACATGAGATCATGAGCCTTGAATCCATAATCCAATTCAAGGAAAGTTAAGATCAATATCTAGAGAAGTAAGAGTCAAGTCAAGAGAAGTTCTTAGAGTTTTCCAAAGTCTTTTCCAAATGTTTTAACTTTGTTTTAAGACCTAAAGTTCAAGTTGAGTAAAGAGTAAAGGTTGAATTTTATTACTTCAATAGTATATGAGGACTATGTATTCCCAAAGAGTTTAAAATGTTTTCACATTTAAACAAGAGAAGGAAACCGTGATTTCCAAAAAGCCTTTTAGCTAGTTTTTAATAAACACTAAATGCTTTCATAATTAACCAAGAGTAGAAACTTTAATTTTCAAGATAGCCTTTGAGCTAAGTTTTTGAGCAATTATCTCAAATCACAGAAAGAAGTATGTTTTTAAACATAAGAGTTAGTATCATTTTTGGGAGTAGTATTGAGCACCGATATAGGGGAGAGTCCAGACAACTCACAACCCCCATAAACCATGTAATCATCCTGGGTAGAAAAAGAATCATAGTTGTAACACCTCGTAAACAAGACCCATAAAAAATTGTAAAAAACTACGCGAAGCAGTAAACCACGGCAAGGTTCACGGACCGTGATAGGGTCCACGGTCCGTTGACCTGCCTGTGGTCATTACTTGGAAGTCACCAGGCCCAGACGTCAGACCACGGGCACCTTCATGGTCCGTGGCCTTAACGACTGGCCGTTGTGGCGTTCGTGACGTCTAGGCAGTAGTATCCCTAGCCTAGCCCTCAGACACCCCTCACCCAATAAGGACCACGGGGACCTTCATGGTTGGTGGTCCCAAAGATGGGTCATGGGGGCGTCTGTGAAACCTAACCAGTAGCCCCCTAAATCCTAAGCCACCAGACCTCAGCCCAAGTGAGGACCACGAGGACCTTCACGGTCCGTGGTCCCTTACACGGGTCGTGGTAACGCTGGTGAGGCAGACCCTCAGCTCAGTACTCACCAAGTGAAGACCAACCCACTTCACGGTCCATGGTCTCTTTCACGGTCCGTGAAGGTGGTCGTGGTCAGCCCCATCTGCAACTTAATTCAAGGGTCTTTTGGTCTTTAACTATTTCGTTGGACCCCTAAACTACATCGTTTTAACCTTAAACTACATGGTTTTTGTTAGTTCCAGCCTACAAACATAGCTAGAACTTACCTAAGTCAGATCTTTGATCAAAACTTAGAAAATTAGAAGCGAAAGAGGAGAAAAGTTTGAGCAACCCTAGTTCAAGAACGCAACAAGGTTCCAGCCCTAAAATCGAATGATTTCTCCATGGAATTCGTCACCAGATATGCGGGATTTCACTAGTTGATTCCTTTCACCCATTAGGTCCCTAGATTTTAGTCAGATTCTTGATTCCCTATCATCAACAAAACCTAGGGTATCTAGAACTTCAGCAAATTTTCATGAATTAGTGATTTACATGTTCCAAATAAGATTATCATGTTATTACTTCATTTCTAGCATGAATTTCATAACCTTAGCTATGTATTTATTTAGTTCTTGAATTACACATGCTAGATCAGATATTTCAGCATTTCATATATACTTGCCTCAATCTTGAATGTGTCATTATCGGTATATTAATATGCATTCTGAGTTTCCATGTCAGTTTTGAGCTATGTAGTATATTACAGAAATTCAGTCATAATGGGTTAATCATTTAATATATTGGGAGTAGCATAATACCGAGTTGGACTAGGGTCAATCACCCATATAGTCTCACAACTACAAGCCACGTAGGTTGTATGTCCTCTCTGTAGGCATCATTTTAGTGATTACGCCAACATGTCTCTACACCTTTAGTCGGGTGTATTGGGTCCTCTCGATGAGGCGTATATATCAGACTCCACATTTAGCTCATGTGGTTTATTATCGGTTATTAGTAGCTCCAACAATTCAGTCAAACTCCATTGCATTGACCACATTTCAGCATAATCAGTATTCAACATCAGCATGTCTAAATTTGGTCATTGCATTTTGTTACCTCAATATTCAATAGCTATATCATGTTCAGATTATACTCTTGCTTCATTGCTTGTTCAAATATATGTTTATTTCAGCTTTACTCTATCATGCATGCTCAGTACCTTTCAAGTACTGATGCATACTTTGCACTACATGTTTTTGTGATGTAAGTTCAGATTCTAAGCATCCAGATCACGCTTAGATCGGTTACCGATATCCGGTTTAACAACATTAGTGGTGAGTCCTCATTCTTCGAGGACAATAGTCATGTTATCTTTTCATTATTTCAGTCTTTTAGTTTCAGTTTTGCTAGGCCTAGCTGGGGCATTCCCAGCACTTCCAGTCAATTAGAGGCTATTTTCATACATAGTCAGATTCAGCTTAGTATTTGAGTTTGATGTTTCTTTTGAATTAAACTTTCAGATTTGATACGCAGTTTTAGTATATGAGTATTTCCCATCATTTCAGAATTATTTATGATTAGCTTCAACATCAATTTTATTTCTCAATTTATCTTTAGTATGCTCATGATTATGCCAGTAGGGTTAGCTTGGGGTCACTTGTGATCCTAGGTCATGTGTCCGCGTCTCAGGGGTAGCTCGGGGTGTGAGATTACTTTTTAGATGATTCATTTAGTGTTTTTTAGCATAGACTAGTGGATCCACTTAGTAGTCAGGTTCTATACCCTCGGCACGGTATAGGACGACCCTAGCAGCATAAGGCAAAATGTTGTATCATCATAATAGCTCTTACGTGATCGTTGTCAGTTAGAGAAACTCCTACAGAAGTAATTGTATTCTTATATACACAGTTTATTTGTATTTTTACATACATCTCAGAGTTATATTATATCTTTGCATAAACACAGAATTGACATCCATGTTTCTAAAGATTTTCTTTATATTGCCCTTGCTTTTATACTGCTTTATATTTAAATGAGTTCAATTAAGTTGATATTGAGTTAAGCTAGGTAAGTTATTCAGTTTCTTCCAAGCTTATGTCTTGTTTTAGAATTCCCCTCGCATACTCGTACATTCAATGTAATGATGCCATTTGGCCTGCATCTTTGTATGATGCAGACACAGGTAACCAGGATCAGCATCAAGCGCATCGTTGATCTAGTGAGCACTCAGAGTTTTGTGGTGAGTCTCCTTGCTTTTCAGAGGATCCCTTTTCTTGCTTTTAGTATTATTATTAGTTCATCAGGATGTCGTGGGTCTTGTCCCGACATCCATCTCAGTTGTTTAGAGGCTTCAAGACAGTCATATGTTAATTATTTAGTCTTTTCATTTCATTATCCTATGTTGAGACTTCAGTTTGTCTTATTGGTTAGTTGAATGTTTTCTTTATAACATTTTAAGTTTTGTTTGGGTTAGTCTTGTTAAGAAAAGTCTTCCGCTAAGTAAGCAAGCCAAGCCAAGGGTTCCCTTGGGGCCAACAATGGTTCTCGAGTGCCAGTCCCACCAAGGGTGTAAGCTCGGGGCGTGACAAACTTGGTATCAGTGCACATAGTTCAAGAGACCTAGGAAATCTATGAAGCCATGTCTGTAGAGTCATAGTTATCGGTGTGAAGTGCGCCACATCTATAATTAGGAGGCTACAACACTTAGGAATCTATCTCACTTCTTTCATACTCATTTTGTGCATTAGAGTTTAATCTCTAAAAAGTTTCTGTCTAACTCGTGCTTGTGTTTGTCATTAAGATCATCCCTCCACAAAGAGCTGTTGGAGGTCGTCCAGCTAGAAGGAATGTTGAACCACAGGAACAAGGGGTACCGAATGCACCAGAAGTACAGCCCTAAGGAGAGGTCACCAATGCTGAGTTCTGTGAGGCTATTTAGATGTTGAGCCAAGTTTTGACCAATCAAGTTGGACAATAAAGATGGATTCGTCAGGAAGTGGCTGATACTTCAAGGATCCGCGAGTTCTTAAGGATGAATTCTCCAAGCTTCACAAGTTCTAGTGTTACTGAGGATCTAGAGAATTTTGTTGAAGAACAAGTTTTTGAAATCATGCATGTTGCTGATACTGAGAGGGTGGAACTAGCTGCATATCAGATGATATTTGTCGCTAGGATATGGTTCTATCAATGAAAGAAGAACCGAGCTGATGATGCACCACCTGCAAGTTTGGTGTGCTTTGATGAGGCCTTCATAGGGCGTTTCTTCCCCCGAGAACTGCAAGAGGCTAAGGTACGAGAGTTCCTCACACTTAAGCAGGATTCTTTAAGCGTTCATGAGTATAGTCTGAGGTTCACACAACTTTGCCAGTATGCTCCAGAGATGGATTCTTACATGAGTAGAAGAATGCATTTATTTGTTGCTAGGTTGTCTCGTCTGTTGAGTAAGGAAGGTAAGACTGGAATGCTAATAGGTGACATGGATATAGCAAGGTTGACGGTCTATGTGCAGCTGGTTGAAGAATAGAAGTTGAGGGATAGAGAAGAGTTCAAGAATAAGAGAGCTAAGACAGGGAATGAGTCCGGGCAGTAGAAGAGTAATGCCAACAGGTCATCCTTCCAACAAAAATAGAAGCGACCTGCTCCATCATCTACTAGTGCACCTACACCAAAGAACAAAAATGAGCACAATAGTCTGAATTTCAGAGCTAACCATGCCTATTCTCAAGATAGTATGGCACAAGGGGGTAGTAAGCCTCCTGCCTGTGCTAAGTGTGGTAGGAACCACTCAGGTACATGTCATGAGGGCTACACTAGTTGCTTCAAGTGTGGCTAGAATGGTAATTTCATGAGAGAATGTCCAAAGAACAAGCACGGTAACGATAATGGGGGCAATAGAGCCCAGTTTTTTTCAATTGCTCCACCAGACAGGGCTGCACCTAGAGGAGCTACTTTAGGTACTAGCGGAGGAACAAACCGCCTATATGCTATCACTAGTCACCAAGAGCAAGAGGACTCGATAGATAGTGTCACTGGTATGATCCAAGTCTTTAACTTTAATGTTTATGCTTTGATAGACCCATGAGTGAGTTTATCCTTTGTAACTCCATATCTTGCAATAAATTTTAATGTGATTCTTGAGCAACTTAGTGAACACTTCAGTGTTTCTACACTTGTTGGTGAGTCTATTCTAGCAGAAAGATTCTATCGTGATTGTCCTGTTTTCATCAATCACAAGAGTACCGTGGCTGATTTAGTTGAGTTAGACATGGTAGATTTTGATGTCATTCTTAGTATGGACTGGCTTCATGCTTGTTATGCCTCAGTTGATTTTAGAACTCAAGTTGTCAAACTTCAATTTGCAAATAAGCCAGTTTTAAAGTGGAAAAATAGTTCAGCAGTGCCTAAGGGTCATTTCATTCCGAACCTTAAGGCAAGAGATTTAGTTTCTAAAGGGTGTTTCTATCACTTAGTCCGAGTTAATCACTCTAGTTTTGAGATACCTCATATTCAGTCAGTTACAGTAGTAAGGGAGTTTCCTGATGTTTTTCTAGATGATCTTCCCGGAGTCTCTCCTGAGAGAGATACACTTCGGTATAGACTTTCTTCTAGTTACATGTCTTATATCTATTCCACAAGACAAAATGGCACCAACAGAGTTAAAAGAGTGGAAAGAGCAGTTGAAAGATTTCCTAGATAAGGGTTTTATTCGACCAAGTGTCTCTGTAACACCCCGTATTCAAAACAGACCAAAAATACAGATTTCGAGAAGTTGCAGGTGCAACTTACGGTCACCATCCACGGACCGTAGGTCAGACCACGACCCATGCTGGTGGTCTATGGTTCACCACTGCAACCCCTCCCAGACTCAGTCAGAAAATTTGGCTAAGTGTTGACCCATGGCCGGACTTACGGTCCGTAGGTCAGGTCACGGACCGTAGTTCGTGTCCGTGGATCGATGCCCTAAAAACCCAGCTTCAGTCCCGATTGACGGTTGACTAGCACGAACCGTCAATTGATCCACAGTCCGTAGGTCTGACCGTAGATGAGGGTCAATAGTCAGTTAGATGAAGATTATTGATTGGTCAACTTCAGATAGTTATAACTCTTATAACAAAAGAAATTGTGTGTCCCATGACCTATGGTATGATAGATAATTGAATTATCTTTCCAACGCCACCGAGTTTGCTCAATTCTGACCTCCGAGTAAAAAGTTATGCTCGTTTTAGTGAAGGCCTGTCGAGCAGACTTGACTTACGGACACAATCTACGGACCGTAGATTGACCTACGGCCCGTAGGTTCAATCCGTAGGTCACTCCAACAGCAGTTAATTAAGGGGTCTTTTGGTCTTTTCCTATTTCGTTTAACCCCTAAGATACGTCATTTAAACCCTAAATCATGAGGTTTTAGTCAGATTAAGCCTAGAAACATAACTAGAACTTACCTTAGTCAAATCATTAATCAAAACTTAGAAAATTAGAATCAAGAAAAGAGAAAGAGGTCAAGAACCCTAGTTCAAGAACGCAGCAAGGTTCCATCAGTTCCAGCCCCGAAATCGAAAGATTTCTCCGTGGAATTCATCACCAGGTATGTGGGATTTCACTAGTGGGTTCCTTTCGCCCATTAGGT
>JAJOOH010024713.1:0-13387 GCA_029582605.1 Solanum gracilifrons
ACTTGATGAATTCAAATCACAAAAATTGCTCCTAGAATCATCAAAAAGATCTTAAATTGGAAGAAATATGGGAGGAAAATATTGAGAATATGTGATATAGGAATATTGATGAAAGAGAAAGTATTAATGAGGATAAAAATGAAAACCTGATCACATAAAATGTGCCTAGACATAATTAATTATCCTTGTGATAATATTTTCCTATTTAATATTTAATAACTTTCATGATTATTTGTATATAATTAACTTTGCTATTTATTGTGTAGTTATATCCATATAACATAAAAAAAATAAACTATAGCTATTTGTTTTAAATATATATTGATGTTTGCCATATTCTGTAGTTTTCCAAATAGAGCAAATAGGACAAATAACACAAATCTCATTGGTTTAGTTGATAATTACCTTCCTTCTCGTGAATTTGCTATATTACGAATTCTACCATTATTTGCATCTTAGATACATGTATCTGACGTGTCTAGTTACATGTATCCGAGATACATGTTAGCTAAATAATATAATTAAGTGTATCTAAATAAAAGATGTAATTGAAAGACATAAATTAAGAAGCAAATCAAGCGCGTGACTAAAAAACCCAAATCCATCATTTCTTTTTTAAATTCAGCAAACTTTACACTTCTTCTCCGAGTTAGATAGAATCAGTCCAAAATATGTCTACTTAGGTAATTTTTCCTAGTAATTATTTGAAAAAAAAAACAAACCATTTGAACAGACCTAAATTCTAGTAGTCCAAAATGTTTAAGTGTTTAAATAAGAGTAAACTACATAAATCCCACTAATTTAGATCCTAATTACTAGGAATTTCGATAGTTTTTTATATTACTTTCTATACCATTTTCGGCCATGGGAGATACGTGTATCATGACCCATCAACTATGTGTATTTGTGTGATTTAAAAGGCCGAGATACATGAATTAAGACATTTGAATTAAATATTATAACTTATTGCCTTAACTAAAGGAGTAAAAGATGGAAAATTAACAAACAAAATAGATTTTCTGGGTCCATCCATATCAACTCGTAATAATTTTAATAAAAAATGTAAAACATAAACATTAGTAAATCTAATATTGTAAACTTCATCTTCTTCATCAATTCCTTTCTTTAAATCTTAGATTTTGGAGTTTTTTTTTTTCCGCAGATGGCGAATATCACAATATTCTAGAGGCATTCGGGTTCATGGATCTCAGAAATCGAATACGAAAACTACATAATTGATTGAATACTTTTTGAGAGATAATGCAATCTACAACGATCTAGTTGATGGTATTTCAAAATAGTTAGGAATCGATTGTACCGCAAAAGAATATAAATCAGATACACGATGGAAGGGAATTTAACTACAATGGAAATTTGAAACGAGGTGGACATGAAGTTTTTTATGGAATTAAAAAAACGTCAATCCAATTGTGAGTTGTATCCATTGTGCATAACAACTAAAGAATAAAATTTTGAATGCAACATTAATGGTGAAATATCTTTTGAGCTAGATACATCCATGGTTGAATTTGAAAGTGATGAAAGGAGTATATCCACAGTAATTCTTGCAGAGAATCGTAGTATAGAGGCATTATGCGTTTTGGATACCAATTCTCATCATGTTATTGGCGACTGTACTCACAAATTTGTTCAAGTCAAGCAATTGTATAAGGACAAAAATACTATTGTGGTTGTAATGCAAAAATATGCCGTAGAAAATCACATTCATGTGCTATAAAGATAAAATAATGAAGTAGTGAAGATGGTCAAATACAAGAAAACTAACTGACAAAATCAATTAAATATGATATTTTTTTTTTTTTATACACATAACGTATTATTCTAGATACATGTGACAATTTAAGATACTCATATTTCATTGTTGAGATACATATCAACAACTTCTGATATAAAAGGTATATGAATATCTTGTTAAACTATAAGAGATACATAGTGTATTATATTAAAGATACATCATGTATCTATGTGGTATAAAGATACGAACTCTAAAACTATTGAAATAATTTTAAAAATTAAATAATTACCTCATCATTCCAATATAATGACATGGTGTAAAATCAATTTTTCGTCAAATCGAGAGATACATACATGTATTGGGGATGTTACTGTCAATATGGGCTAGCCCATCCCATCCGGGCTAACCCATACATGCTTTGACATTTTACGGGCCAGGCCAGGCTAGCCCATTTTTGGTATGGGCCAGAAAACGGTTGGCCCAACCCACAAGTACGTGGGCTACAGGGTTGCCGGGCCAGCCCACTTTTTTTAAAAGTTATATATTTTTTTATAATTATTAAATTAAATTATAAATTATAATTTAAAAATATTATCATAAATATTGACAAAACAATAGTACATGGTGTTAATATTACTACTTGTTAATCAAATCCACAAATAAAATTATCTTTATAATATTTATGAAGTTTTTTTTCAAGTAAAAGTATAAATATCTAAATAGAAATATTAACTTAATTGTTTTGCAATGATCACAATAAAACACAAAAAATATGACAATATTCCAATCATAAAAAAATAAAAAATAAACTCCTTAAAAAACCATGAAACTTATGGCGTATCTAACACTTCATGAAACCTATGGCCCATATTGACGGCTCTAATTGGGGATTGGAGAGGGAAACAATTGATGGTGTGAAGAGAGAAAGTAATTTGAATTGTTGGTGTCCCATTAATTAAGGAGATTTAATTATAAGATAATAATTTAATATCATAATTAAGGGAATTGTATATCTGATTTAATTATTTAAAATATATGGTATAATTATTAAAAAGCGATATTATATTTAATAATTTTAAACTAGAGGTAAAATATGTGTATATGGTAGTGAAGTATGTCTAGTTTCTCCCTTTTTTTTTTTATAAGAACAAATTTATTGTTACATATACATATCAAATAATATATTATATTATTTTTAAAATAATAATGTTACTATTATAAGCAAAAAATTGAAAAAAAAAGAATTATACTTAAAAAGATTAAATTTGAATTATATGTAGTCAATGTAAATCGTGTATATATATATATATATATATTAATTTTTTTTAATCTTTATAGAAATCTGAATTTGAGTCATTGATATGAATCTTTTTTTGTTAAAAAACATTTTATCATTAATATTATTTTTCATCACAAATTTAAATTTAATTAGACTTTCATGTGAAAATTAAATGCAGAATGAGAAATTGTTAAAATCAAGAAGCGATACATAATTTATTTCGTTCTAAATATTAGGGAAAATTGTATAAAATAACAAACTATTAATTCAAATTAGATGCTATAATCACAGTTTGATTTAATTGTAACCTGTAGACTGTAGTAAACTGTTGCCATTTCGCCTCTCTCCCTGAAGTTCTCACTCGCCACTCTCGTTTCTCGCTGGGCAGTCTCTCCTCGCCGGGCAGTCTCTCCTTGCCTCTCTCACTTTATACAAACAAAAATGTATAAAATGTGTTTGTGTTATAAGCGAGAGAAAATTGTATATATACATATCTTTTCGGTCCCCTCTCTCCCCTCTCCCAGATCTCGCTCGCCACTCTCACTCACCTCTCTCACTTTATACAAACACAAATGTATAAATTGCGTTTGTGTTTGTATAAAGTGAGAGAAAATTGTATATACAAAATACAAATATATATATTTTCGTCCTATACACTTATAATTATACAAATACAAATCTTTCCTTGCCCAGTTTTCTTTTGTCTTTCTCTCTTTCTCATTTTATACAAATACAAATTATACAATTGATTCTTCTGTATATGTATACCGAAACAAATTATACAATTGCTTCTTTTGTAGATGTATAGCGAAATATACATATTAATAGCCATATCAAATATAAAATTTGCTATGGAGCGCGATTATGCAAACTATAGTTATAACATACAAATATAATTTTTATGTTTGCTATTTGTGAATATATCCAAGAAAAATAGCTACGTTTTATTTTTTTTCATGTTATATGGATATGATTAGACTATAAATAGCAAAGTTAATTATATACAAATAAATAATTTTTTTTATATATATTTAATATAATAAATAAATATTAAATAGGAAAGTAATTATTGAATGCCTAATTAATTATGGCAGGAACATTTGTGATCTTTTCCCATGTTTACCATCATCAAATTTTTCTCTTTCATCAATATTCAAACATCACATATTTTCTGAATTTGCCCCCAAATTCATTCAAATTGAAGATCCTTTACATCACTACAGGAGCGATTTTTGTGATTTTGTATCCATCAGGTACCTTCTAATTGCATATTTATATACCTTCTAATTGCATATTTATCTCGTTTTTATGAGCATTATATATCTACACATCTACACTTTCTTCTATTTTCATAGGGTTTTGTTTCAAGAATTTGTTTATCCATTTCAATGGATGACATTGATACTCCAAGGAGGGTTACGAGAGGTATACATTTATTTGACAGATTGTTGGATGAACTACCTTCTTTTGATTTGTGTATTACTCAACAACAAGCCAAAAATTCAACTCTATTGCCACAATGGAGAACTAAAGAAGAACAAAAAAGGTTAATGACCATATACCCTTAAATCTACTTGAAGAAATCGAACATGCAAAATTAGTAAAGAGGAAAAAAGGTTCAGAAGTGAAAACTAATCTCGAAAAAAGGAGAAAAGTCAATAATATTGATTCAAGTGGGTGTGAAAAAAGAGCAGTCCAGCAGGAACAAGAGGAGAATGAAATTGAGATTTGTATGCTTTATTTTTTTTAGTTTAATGTCATTTACTTATATATCTCAACACATGTATTGTGTGCCATTTTCATTATGGATTGTCATCTTGTATTGAAATTGTCAGAAAATTTGATTTCGTATGTATATAGTTGTTAAAAAATGAGTACAAGAAGTACATGAACAAAAAAGAGATTGAGGGTTCTTTGATTGCCAATGTTGTATATAGTAGAATACTTATATACATAGACATTTGTATTATTATATAACCACAAGTTAAACTGTTGATATGTGAATACAATTATATTTGAATACATAAGTACTCTGTCAAATTTAAAAAGCTGATTAGGGAATTCAAGCATAGTTGGATACATCAATACTATATTGTTGGCCTGTTCAAAATTTTATTTAGAAGAATACTTATACAGTTTGATACCCACAAATTGTATCTTTTTTTCTCGTTTGTCTAATGTATCCATATTTTTGCTTAACAACAGTGTTGAAATGTATCCATAGTTATATACATAGATACTTGTATTGTTATATAAGCACAAGTTGAAATGTTGATTTGCGAATACAGTATATCTAGATAGATAAGTACTATATCCAAGATAAAAAGTTGATTAGGGAATACAAGTATAGATATATCCAACGTATTCATTTTTGTGTTTAACAACAATGTATTCATTGTATTCTATATTGGTGTATTCATTTTTTGTTTAACAACTAGTGTATCTATTGCCATATAGTTCACCTATTCAAAATCGAAATACTTAACCTTCATTCGCAAATTCAACAATTTGCTTACATACAATAACTTGAATTAACAATTTTTTTTTATTAATACCTTTATGATGCTAGAATAAGAAATATGGAGACAACAAGAAAATTGAGTATGATGTATCACAATTTTTGTTAAACTGATAAAGAATATGATTTGATATGTCTTTAAATAAGTAATTTTTAGTTATAAAGTTAATTATGGGAAGTTGCTCATTGTATGGACGTAATGTAAGGATAGTGAATTATATTTAGAGTCAATTCCTTATTTAGTTTGTTGTACTTAAAGATTTATTAATGTATAAATAAATATAAAAAAAAAACTATACAAAAATACAACAAAAAAGTGATATAAATTGTAGTCATTTATTGTAAATAACATACTTATAGCTATTGGTATTCATTAACCCTATAAATATAGTTATTTTTGTAAGTTGCTCAAATAAATATTAGAGCAACTTTCACATATAGCAAACACAAAAATCATATTTGTATGCTATAGCTATAGTTTGCATAATTGCACTCCATAGCAAACTTTGCTATGCTATTTCGCTATACATATATACAAAAGGCAGTGGCTATTTTGCTATACATATATACAAAAGAAACAATTGTATAATTCACTGGCTCCTCTTCAGATTTGTATAATTTCGCTGGCAGACCATTTGTATAAATTGCTGCCAGCCTCTCGTTTGTATAAATCGTTGGCATCCTCTCAATTCAATTTTATGTGTTTGTATATCTGTATAGAATTTGAATTTGTATATAATTGAATCGAAATAAAACGTTTGTATATCAAATATCGCTCTCTCTCTCACTTTATACAAACATAAATTATACATTGTATTTTGTATAATCTGTGTTTGTATAAAGCGAGAAAGAGATAAAGACAAAAGAAAATTGGGCAGGAAAATATTTGTATTGTATAATTATAAGTGTATAGGACGAAGATGTATGTTTTTGCATGTGTATATACAATTTTCTCTCGCTTTATACAAACAGAAATGCAATTTATACATTTCTGTTTGTATAAAGCGAGAGACGCGAGGGAGAGAGTGGCGAGTGAGAAAGGGAGAGTGGCGAGCGAGAGTTTAAGGGAGAGAGACGACTGGTAACAGTTTGCTACGGGGCACAATTAAATCAAACTATAGTTATAACATTTAATTTGAATTAATAGTTTGTCATTATATCTAACTTTCCTTAAATATTATCATCTTATCATTTCGTTCCAAAACCCAATCCCACAAAACGACCCTGTTACTTGTCTTCTTGCGTGCAGCAACGAAACCTTGTTTGGGAGTTCTGATATTTTTTTGTTTTGAGATTTTGGTCCCAAAATACCATTATGATTAAATATTTCGTGCTAAATGCTGAAAAACAAAAAACCAGAGGGACCAAAAAGAAAATAAGGAGAATTTCAAGAAACAGTAGCAGTAGTAGGTTACAAAAAATATATGAAGCCAAGAATCTGAAAAGTGGACATGTTAACTACTGTTAAGAAATTGAGTTCAATATATATGAGACTAGTTTTACCTTCACCTTCTTCATCAACTTTTCTATCATTTGGTTCATCAATTTCAGTTTTCACACCGCCACGTGGCACCCAATTCTTGCGTTTAAACTTTCGGTTCAGGTTTGTTTTCTGCTCGTTTCTTGTTTTTGTTTATCAGTTTGAAGTGTGTTGTGTTTCAGTAGTTTAAAGTTTGGATTTTGGATTGTGGGTGTTTAAGCTTTTTGCTTAATATTAGTTAATACTTATAATAATCAGTGTCACTGTAATTTATTTGAAGTGATTTGTGTTTCAGTAGTTCAAAGTTTGGATTTTGGATTGTGGGTGTCTAAAAGTTATTTGCTTATTAGTACTATCAATTAATTATGTGTTTGTTTCTGTCGATTTCTTGATTCTTTAAGCTTTTTTGCTTATTAGTATCAATTTATTATTGTGTTTGTTTTGGTGCTTTGATGAATGAACAAAAAGTGTCTTTTTTAACGGTTCAATATCTTTTTTTATGAAGCATTGCATATAGTTTTAACATGGAAAAAGTAGGCTGAGTTTATCATTCGAGTTGATATGCGACCCCTTGCATGAACAGATGGATGTATAAACTTTAGAGGCTGTTGAAATGTTCGAATTTAATTTGTGGAACTTTATCTTGTGACTGTTAAAACAGAACAATGGCGTCTCACGTTGTTGGATATCCTCGTATGGGGCCCAAGAGAGAGCTTAAGTTTGCGTTGGAATCTTTTTGGGATGGGAAAAGCAATTCTGAGGATTTGGAGAATGTGGCAGCTGATCTTAGGTCATCTATTTGGAAGCAGATGGCTGATGCTGGCATTAAATATATTCCAAGCAACACCTTCTCGTATTATGACCAAGTCTTGGACACAACTGCTATGCTAGGTGCAGTTCCACCAAGATATGGTTGGAATGGTGGTGAGATTGGTTTTGATGTCTACTTCCCAATGGCTAGGGGAAACGCCTCTGTACCTGCCATGGAAATGACAAAATGGTTCGACACCAACTAGTAAGTGACGGCATTTCATTCAAATGTTCAATAACTTAGTGAGCTTTGAGATCTTACTGTGTAATGGCCTGTTTATATGAGATTCTTGTTCTTGGATGCAGCCACTATATTGTTCCTGAATTAGGTCCAGATGTTAAGTTCTCCTATGCATCTCACAAGGCAGTTAGTGAATACAAGGAGGCTAAATCTGTAAGTTTATGACTCATACTAATTTTTTTTTATTTTCCTTCTTATTGCAGAGGTATATCAAATTTAAATGGTAGAAGCCACATGTCAACTGTATTAACTGAATCTTTTAGAATTCTTCGGTGTTCTGATATTGTTCAACCTTTTGTTTTTGCAGCTCGGCATTGACACAGTCCCTGTCCTCGTAGGTCCAGTTTCCTTCCTCTTGTTATCAAAAGCAGCAAAAGGTGTTGAAAAGTCGTTTCCTCTTCTATCACTGATTGAAAAGATTCTTCCAGTTTACAAGTAAGAGCAGATCAATTCTCAATTCTGTAGTTCAGTCATGTATACTATCTAAAACGTTCACTCATCGGAACTGGCTTATATCTTTCTGCTCATTCAGGGAAGTCATTGCTGAACTAAAGGCAGCTGGTGCTAGTTGGATTCAGTTTGATGAGCCTACTCTTGTTAAGGATCTTGATTCTCATCAATTGCAAGCATTTTCTCATGCCTACTCAGAGTTAGAGTCATCGCTTTCTGGATTAAATGTCCTCATTGAAACATACTTTGCTGATGTTCCTGCTGAAGCTTTCAAAACAGTGACTTCTTTAAAATGTGTTACTGCACTGGGGTTTGATCTAGTTCGTGGATCGAAGAATCTTGATTTGATCAAGAGTGGTTTTCCTTCAGAAAAGTATCTATTTGCCGGAGTAGTTGATGGGAGGAATATTTGGGCTAATGATCTTGCTTCTTCTCTCAGTACCTTGCAAGCTCTTGAGAACCTAGTCGGAAAAGGTAACTGGTTGTAACTGCATTTTATTACGTTGAATAGGAAAATGTGAGTCCGCATAGTTTCTCAAGAAACCTAAAAGTTTATTTATAATTTTTGGACATGTACCAGTGAAGTTAGTCCTCAGTTTGCTCTCTGCTTTATCCAAAAGTAAAGGAATGTATTAAAATTAGTGATATCCTTGCAGCTATATAATTGTTTCAATTAAGTGAAAATAATATAGGTCTGTGCATGATCAGAATTATATGAGCTGACACTATTGGACATTTCTTTTCTTCAGACAAGCTTGTGGTCTCCACCTCCTGCTCGCTTCTCCACACTGCAGTTGATTTAGTGAATGAAACTAAGTTGGATGAAGAAATTAAGTCATGGCTTGCATTTGCTGCACAAAAATTGGTTGAAGTCAACGCGTTGGCAAAGGCGTTGGCTGGACAAAAAGACGAGGTATCTTGACATATTTTTGTTAATCATCTACACGGAAAATGAATCATAATAGTGGATCAGGCAAATATAAATCTAGAACATGTGATATTTAAATAGTAATGAATCTTTAAATCGTATTACTGGTCATATTCGATTAAGTTTAGCCATGCTGTATTACTGAGCACTTAAATTTTAGTGTTTATGATATTTAATGGATCTGTTGTACATTATAACTGTGTGGACCTCGATACATTTCTTTACTAGCAATTAAGTTTCATATCATTATTCAAAACTTGGTTAATATCGCCCTTTGCTGCTGCTGTTTCTGTCTGCAGGCAGTTTTCTCTGCTAACGCTGCAGCTCGCACATCCCGAAAATCCTCTCCCAGAGTGACCAACGGGGCTGTGCAGAAGGCTGTAAGTATACTCAGGTGTTTTATATCCATCTTATTATAGTTTTAGCTCTTTTGTATTATCAACTTATAATCCGCCTTTCATGTTCAGGCTGCTGCTTTGAAGGGCTCTGATCATCGCAGAGCCACTACTGTCAGTGCAAGGTTGGAAGCTCAACAGAAGAAGCTGAGTCTTCCGGCTCTTCCAACCACTACCATCGGGTCTTTCCCTCAGACATTGGAGCTTAGAAAAGTTCGACGAGAATACAAGGCTAACAAGTTAACTGTCTACTTTTGCAATTATTCCGTTAACATGTTGTTGTTTAAGCCTGCATATTAATTAGTTTTTCCCTCCGACTATTGAAGGATCTCGGAGGAAGATTATGTCAAATATATCATGGAGGAAATCAGCAAAGTAGTCAAACTCCAGGAGGATCTAGACATTGATGTTCTTGTGCACGGAGAGCCAGAGGTGAGAAATATCAGTCATGTTTAATTGTCTGTAAGATTATGCCGAAGAAGCTGAGAACCCTAACATTTCATCATCAAAATGCAGAGAAACGATATGGTCGAGTATTTTGGGGAGCAATTATCTGGTTTTGCTTTTACAGCCAATGGATGGGTTCAATCTTATGGATCTCGCTGTGTTAAGCCACCAATAATCTACGGTGATGTCAGTCGCCCAAAACCAATGACTGTCTTCTGGTCTTCACGGGCACAGAGCATGAGCAAGCGCCCAATGAAGGGAATGCTTACAGGACCTGTTACCATCTTAAACTGGTCTTTTGTTAGAGATGACCAGCCGAGGTTTGAACTTTTAAGCTTCAACACAGTACATATCTTTCTTAATCCCGCACACATCTAATTTCTAACTGATTCTTGTTGCTTTTTTAGATTTGAGACTTGCTACCAAATTGCTTTGGCTATTAAGGATGAGGTTGAAGATCTCGAGAAGGCTGGCATTAATGTCATTCAGATCGATGAAGCTGCTTTAAGAGAGGGTTTACCTCTTAGAAAATCCGAGGAATCTTTCTACTTGAACTGGGCTGTACATTCATTCAGGATTACCAACTGTGGTGTTCAAGACACTACCCAGGTCTGTATTTATTAGATGAATATAATTATGTGTCGAAGCGTATTGTGCTTATTTACTTCTTCAAAATTTCCTCCCTAATGTTTCCCGACATGTCCAATGTCCAACAATATTGCAATGATGGGATCAAAAGATTCATAAGCAACTTCTGATGTGTGGAATTGGAGCTTCGTTCCTAAATCCTAATTGTTGTCCGGTAAAACTAATAGGCAGGTAGAATTGAGGGGCATTTTGTGTTATTGGTGGAAGTTATTTTCTTTGCCCCTTGTGCTTTGGTAGTAGTCTGGGTTACACGCGCACTTCACTAGTTCAAACCCTATATGGATTTAAGCAGAGAAGGGTAGAGGGGCAAGTCAGTATGCATCGAGTTTCAAATTGTGCGCCAGCTGGCTCTCAAGGATTTCTTGGTTATACTAAAGGTAGCATTTTCCTTCTTTTACATAGTTTTAATGATCTTTGCCATTTGTTGTGACAGATTCACACTCACATGTGTTATTCAAACTTCAACGACATCATCCATTCAATCATCGACATGGATGCTGACGTTATCACCATCGAGAACTCCAGGTCTGACGAGAAGCTTCTTTCTGTGTTCCGCGAGGGAGTGAAGTATGGTGCTGGCATTGGCCCTGGAGTTTACGACATCCATTCACCAAGGATTCCATCAACAGAAGAAATAGCTGACAGAATCAGCAAGATGCTTGCAGTCCTTGATACCAACATCCTCTGGGTCAACCCCGACTGTGGCCTCAAGACGCGCAAGTATACTGAAGTTAAGCCTGCACTCAACAACATGGTAGCAGCTGCTAAGCTTCTCCGCGACCAGTTGGCCAGCACGAAATGAGCTTGACTTACCATAGTCGATCCAACGTGAAGTGCCGTTTGAAATTGCCATGGCTGTTTGTTGCAGAGAAATAATATGTAGGTTTCTGAGTTACTGGCAAATTGTCTGAGGTTTGCTATATTGGCTCCTTTTTCATCATTGCTTCTTGTATTTACCCCAGTAGAAGTAGGAAAAATAAATTTCATAGTGCCATTCCATTTTGATGGTGTCCCACCGTTCGACACACCTCATCTTCATCCTAATCGTCACCTTGTTGCCCGCATCCCCACCACTTCATCTCTCATAGTATTTGTCTAGATTATATATAAATATTTTTTGCTAATGCATCGAATTTTGAACCCAAGATAATAAGAAACTATATCTAGGGGTGTGAGCTAATGATCAACAATTTGGGTCGACAACAATGAGGTCACATGTTCAAATTTCACTTGGTACGTGTTGTTGGTGGGAGGTGATATGTATCATGTGGAATTAATCGAGGTGGTTCGAACATTACGATTATTAAAAAGAAATTTAAATTAAACATTTAAATTTCCTTCCCATCAAACACACCCTGATTGTAAAGTGATTCAATGAATAACTAAACCATAATCTCATCAAACTATATTATTAACCTATATGAATCTTTTACTTCCATTTTTGTTATTTTTTTAAAGTTAAAGTCTATATAGATTTACTGTAGTTTTTTTCCTTTTTTCATTTAATTGTATTTTCTTTAAAATCACGATAGTAATTTTTTAACACAGTGGAAATTACAGTGGCGCAAAGTACGCGCCACGTGGCAAATGACTTGTCATAATCTGATCCATGAAATTATTTATATTTCCTGAGCAATTTCATAAAGTTTGATTACTTTAAATGTCATAAAAAAAAATATTTTACAACTTTAATATTACAATGAGTATAGTTAATCAGTAGTTCAGATAGAAATTAACACATGTTAAAAGTGACTGCCAAATGGTACATTCACAATATCAGCTTGCAACAGTACTTTTTTGTTCCTCCTTTGTAATAGTACTAAAACATGGACCACCAACATATGTTGTTCAACAGATGAGACTGTTTTTTTCTTAACCAGAGATCTAGGGTTCGAGCCCTAGTATGAAAAAATTCTTGGAAGAAAACGCTTCCCACCGAATGGGACCCTACACAGCGCGAATCTGGAATAGTTGGGTTCCAATGTGGGTACCCCAAATGGAGCTCTACATGCAGTGGTGTAGCTATAGCCACCCCAGGGTGTCCAACTGTTAAAGTTGGACACTGTTGACAAAAGCTATGCCTGGTAATTGGTGTCCATTTCAATGAAGGAGTTCTGGGTTTGAACCCCAATTAGCACAATATTTTTTTTGTTTTATTTTGACAGCCACACACCATTATTCTTGGATATCCTTAATAAAATTTCTCGATTCGCCACTGCCTACACGACACGAATCTGGAATAGTTGGGTTCCAATGCGGGTACCGCACACACTGTTATTCTTGGACACCCTTATTAAAATTTTTGGCTCTACCACTGCCTACACGGCATGAATCTGGATAGTTGAGTTCCAATGGGATACCGGACACCAGGTGAAAACCAAAATAAAAAATAATACTAGAACATGCAGAAGATTATGGGGTGGGGGGGGGGGGGG